>MNCI01009831.1:53149-105994 GCA_015680685.1 Gnetum montanum | reverse complement strand
TTTTCTAAGAAACCCATTGTGAGGGGTTCCTCGTCTCCTATTTCACTAATGACGTGGGGAACCTTGCCCTTCAATAATGAATGTTGGCTCTCCTGCCTTGCATCCCGAATACGTTGGGCATTTGTGGGATGATAATCCCTTATGTGATATATTCCAGCAACGTATTCAGCGAATAAGTCCTGCATGCCAATCTGTGATAATTCACGGAAAAGCATGTTTGGAACGGATCGATCTGGCGGTAAAACTATATTACCAAACGAATCTCTCCAACGCAACTGTTCGTCCTGATGGAGAGTAAAAGTGTAATCAGGGATATACTCATCGGGATGAGTATAAGTTATCGAATACTGTTTAGGACCTGCCTGATATGGGTTATGCGTCTGATGTTGACCTTCTCCTGTGTTGTCCTTAGGTGAGTTGATTTCATGAGAAGAAGCCATTTCTAATGGTGTGCTAACTTTCACCGTTATTTATGTTCTTGATTAACTGATTAACCCTAAGGTTCGTTTAGGATCACAACGATGTGAGTGATATCCCTTATGTTCAATTGGCGTGAAAACACTTAGTCCCCGGCAACGGTGCCAATGATGAGTGGCGAGGTACCCCTACACTCAACCATATGAATACGAGCATGCACGCGCGATCCGGTTGAACTCTGCAGACTAAATGCCTGAACACCACAAGAAACACTTGGGGTTAATCGTTCGTTGTCTTCCCAGGCTTGCTTGTAAGTGTCACGGTGTATGGTTAAGCAAGTCTGAGGTATGTGATTTTTTTGGTATTTTCGGGTTTACTTCTATGCTACCAGGGGAAAGGGTTGAGAAACTAAGCTAACTCTAACTAAAGTCCTAAGTCTAAATTAACTAGCGTCAGCATCCGTTCCCACTTACCGGACACACCCTGAACTATGCAACTGTGGCTTACCAAACGCTAATCGTTACTGGGATCACCACACGTAACGCAAGTGCTCGAAGTGGTCGTACTGAGGCACCTATTTAGCTTAAGTGTGATAAGCAGCCGATTCCTTAGCTAGCCGTACACACCCGTGGGTGCTCGTAACTAAGTCGTACTTATCACACGTTCTAGCCTAGCAATGAGTAGCCGATTCCTTGACTAGCCGTACACATTGGACTACCACTGGGATTACCAAGCGCAGAATCCTGGAATACGCTACTGGGTTACCAAGCAGCCAATGCTCGTAATTAAGTCGTACTCATGCGTTGCGACAAGCAGCCGATTCCTTGACTAGCCGTACACGTCCGTAGACGCTCGTAATCAAGTCGTACTTGAACGCACTAGGAAAGCAGTAAATGAAAGCAATAAATGAAACCACGTGCTGCAAGGTTTATCCAATCAAGTTCGTCTTTATTGCCGTACACAACTTGGGTTCAGGTTACAAGCTGCTCGAATAAAGAGCCGTTCACTCTAGGACTCCTACTGCGGGCACATGGGAAAAATTCTAACTCTGGAGTGATCAATCTGCCAAAGCTTCGCTACTTCTAGCCAGGATTGGGAAATAAGGGGAGTGCCGCCTCTTATTTATAGATATGGCGGTGGACCGCGATATCGTGTACGCGATATCGTAGGGAAAGACGCGATATCGCGGCGGTCGCGATATCGCGTACGCGATATCGCAGCACAGTGCATGTCGCGTCTCATCAGTTATGGACATTCTTTCCTAAAATAATCAAAGTGGTTAGGAAAGGGGGATGATCCTTTTTGCTAGACATGGAATTATCCACGTTTTGTACTGATAATGTGTTAGGACTTTTTGCAAAGTGAACTTGCCTTTCGGGAATTGGGGATTTTTTCTCTTTGGGCTATAGGTATATGAACCATATCCCAAATCACTTCTTTCATTTCATTAAAGTGTAGGAGGTCATACATCGAAATGTTGGCTTTAACTCTTTTTAAGTCCTCAACCAAATCATAATTCTTATGTTCATCTTTGGCTTCTTGTTGAGATGGAACTCTCCTAAGTACAGATGGGGGGTTTGGTCCTTGTGGGGCAATTACTTGGGATGACCCGGATTCATTGTTTACATTGTTTTGACTAGGAACTCTTTTGTTTGGAGGTGTATAGAAATTGTTCCTAGTTTGTTGTTGTGTAGCATTCATAATGTCACTAATTTTGCGGTAGCGAGTGTTGTGTGGGTTAGGGTCGTCGACCATAACTTCTTCTAATGAGAAAACCTCTTCATTTTCTGTCTCATAAAGTACATCAAGAACCATGATAGGGGTTTTTCCATTTTGTTGCCCTTGGGTATTGTCACCATACAATGCCGTGAATTGAGGACAAGTCTTTTCAAAATGTTGCCTCGTATTATGAAGACGACAATAATCATCGTTGATTGATGCACTTGATTTTTCTGGTTGTATAGGGCTTTTGTTATTGTTTCTCTTTAGCTCAACCACTTCATTGGATAGTTTTTGTAGTGAAGTGAGTATTTGGGTCATCTGATTTTGAGTTTGGGTTGGTGGTTCAACAGAATTTGATATCTCGCTTGGGTTGATAATGGATTGAATCAAGGCTTTTGATTGGTCATCATTCAAACCAGTGTTGGATGGTAAGAATGAAGAGGACATGGGGCCTTGTGAGTAATTACTTAAAGGTTGAGTTGATTGAAAGGGAGAAACAGCTTGAGGCATAACATTAGATGTTTGAAAAGTTGGTAGGAGTGGGTTTGATTGCATAGGGTTACTAACACTCATCATCCCAAATTGGGTTTGGATGTTGTTCATAAGGGTTATTCACTCTAATTCCACAATTTTTGGCATTGCACCTTGTATTTCCATTATGTTGGGATCAGATTTAATAGCATAAGCGAAGAATGGATCAATGGTAGAGAGATAGAAGTTGAGGATACCATCTAGTTGTGGTCGTATCTCATTTGGCACATAGGCAAGTTGATGAAGGAATCTAAGGTTATAATCCCTAACATTTTCCCCAAGTAGCTTCCTTAGGTTGGTAAAGTTGCTTGATGCAATAGCAGGACTTGTAAATTTGTCAAATTGATTCAAAAACTTATTTTTGAATTCTTGCCATGTGTTAATAGAGGCATCAGGAAGCATTAAGAACCATTGGGTTGCTTTGGTCCTAAATGTTGTTACAAACACCCTGCATGCCACATCATTATGTATAATGTTGTGGATCCCTAATAAGGTTTCAAAACATTGTATGTGTTGGCGGGCATCATTCGTAGGGGTTGTAGGATCGAAGAACAAGTTTATGTTTTGAAGGGATTTTGGTATGTCATGATAATTGTGAAAGTTAAAAGGGTTTCTTACTAAGGGAGCAGGGGGTTGATGGGCTGCCATCTTAGTCTAAGGTTTCTTAAGAATTGAATTTGGAAAAAGTGAAGCTCGTTGTTTTCTCAAGGTAAATTGATGAGTAGCTGGTTGACTAGGGGTAGGAGTATGAGTTCTTTGTTGAGATACTCCGTAAGAAAAGTCACTCATAAAATGAAAAATAACAGGAAATGTAAAATGCTAATAAACTATGAAAATTAAAGAAAATGAAAAAAACATTTCAATGCTATATTTTTTTATTTAAAAAAATTTAAAAATAAAATTGAAATTGCAAAATTTCAGAAAAGTAAATTAAAAGTAAAATGATTTAAATCACCTAAATTAAATTTCAGAAAAACAAATTAAAAAAGAAAAGGATTGCTAGAATATAAATTGGAGATTTGAAAATAAAACTAAAATAGAGCAATAAAACTGAAAATAGGGAGGCAAAAATTAAATAGACAGTAATCAAAAAATGATAATTTTCTTTTGTAAAAAAGAAAAAGAAACATAAAAGGAAAATAAAGAAAAGGTTGAGAAACTGCCCTCCTTCTAGCACCAAAAAGGTGTTGATGTGTAAATTTTGGACATGCGAACACCTGTGAAAACTCATTTTAGGAGACTATCGTCTAGGGCGCCTCTCGTATGGGTATAGAAACTTGGGAATAGTTTCAATTGAAAAAGCTATGTGACATTTAAACAGATAAATTGAACTAGGAAATTTGATAAAGAAACTTAAATAGAATAACTATCCTAACCTTAAACAAGAAAAATAAAGTGGCAAGGGAAATGAAAGATTGTTGTCTTTTTTTTAAAAAAAATAACCGGGAGTTTGAGAACTCCAAACACAAGCAAAAGTTTGATTTTAATGATCTATTTAGAAATAAACATTTGATAGACAGTAATGGTCTTGTTACAATGACCTCACATCAAATTAAAGATGATTGAGCAAAACAAACTTAGCTTAACACAAAGCAATGATGATCCAAGTAGCGAAACAGGTAGCCTAGGTGCATGCTTGTTTGTGTTGCCTTCTCAGCAGAACAGAAAACCGCTGCTAACTTTGGCTCCCAGCAAAACAGAAAATCATTGCTAACTCTGGCTCTCAATAGAACAGAAAATCGCTGCCAACTTTGGCTCTCAACAGAAAAAAAAATCGCTGCCAACTCTAGCTCTCAACAAAAGAAAAAAATCGCTGTTGTTGACCACCCGCCGTTTTCAGCCTTCTACGCATTTTCGTGCCTACCGTCTGCCATCTGCCGTGTGAGGAGGACCGCGTAGGAACATAGAGAGACGCTCACCTTTGCCCCTGATCATCTTCAAAGAAATGCCTCCCCCCTTCTCCTGGCTCTTGGCTCCTCCCTCTAAATAGGGGCCCGGTGAGAGAAAAACCCTAACCCTAAATTGCCAGCCACCTTTGCCGTGAATTATTTTTACCTTTTTTCTCATATCGCTGCAAAAAGAAAAAAAAAACAAAATAGGATAATCATCATGGGTCATAAGTCATGGGTGGATGCTTGATCAACGTTTTTAAACCTATTTTTTTATGGGCCAACGAAGCCCACCAGCACATGGACAATGGCCATGTGCAAGCTCATGGTGCTCTATTTTTAATTTTTTAATTTTATATTTTTATTTTTTATTTTTTATTTTTATAAAACTTGTTCACACAAGGCCCTATGCCTAGCATGGGTGAAGTTGGCCTCAACAGGCAGCTATATAAAGTAGTTTCCCTTCGAAACGGGGTTAATAGGACAAGTCTAGGCTAACATCTTGAAGCACTATACTATAGTAAATAATTACCTTAAAGTTATATGCTTATTAAAATGTTACGTTTCAAAACACCATAAAAATATACATGTGCTCAGTTGTTAAGGTACATTCAAGGATTATACCACATTAAATCCTTGTGAGATCCTCCTCCTAAAGCCATAAAGACAATGATCGGAAGGGGGAAGGGTGGGTTATGTTTAGACACATGCCAACAAGGGTGCCAAGAAAATGCAACAATAAGTCATGTTTAAATCTTTTGACTATAGGCACAAAGAGGATGAAGGGTAAAAAATTCAACTCAAACTTAATCAAACTAAAAATAAACATGGAAGGATTTAAAACTCTATGGGCACTTAAAGACAAATGAAAGGTGTTAGGAATATGGGATTGGAAAGTCAAAAAACAAGAATTCTTCAAAAATAAATTTTGAACGATGGTAAGGTGCTTATTTTTCAAGTCATAAAACTTGGGTTTGGAAAGTTCAAGTGGGATGCTTTTCAGTGGATCTTATGTTTTTCTATGGATTTGATGTTTTTGAATTTGATGTTTTTTAGTAGATCTAATATTTCTCTAGCAAATCTATTTGGAATTACATGCAATGTTGGCAGAATCACTAGGTGATCCTTTAAGCAGATCCACCACTTCTTTGCCATTTTACAGGTTACCTAATGATTTATATGAATCTATTACTTAGGAAATTTCTGGAAGGTATGTTTTCATGTAAATTCTAGGTTATTTACCTCATTTTCTTAAGTTTTTTAATTCATTTAAATCTAGTTTAGAAAGATATGTTATCCATGCACATTATTTATCAAACTCATTTTTGTTAGTAGAATTTATTGATTTGGCGAAGGTTTCAAAGGTCCTTGATATTGGTGTTTTTAATTATTGTCATATTTTATTAATTATTCAAAAGTGGACTCCCCATTTTAATCCAACATCTCTTGAATTTCAATTGGTTTCTTGTTTTGTTAAATTGCTAAATCTTCCATTGATTTTTGAAAAAGTTAAAAGGGATATTGTCTTTTAAATTGAGCCTATCAAGCATTTTGAAACCCTAACTTCAGTGAGTGGTTTTCGTAGAATTCGATATATGATTGAGGTGGATTTTGATTTTCTTAAGCGAGAAATTCTTTTGCATGTTAATTGAATTGATTATGTATAGAAGGTTGTTTATTACAATCTTCCAAAGTCATGTCACTATTGTCATTAAGAGGGTCATATATTTGATTTATGTCCTTTTATGCTGCGAAAAAAAGCTATGCAAGCACATAGGCACAGAGCTACTACAAATACTATTAAGGTTTCTTTTATAGATGTTGATCTTGCTAAGGTATTTTCTACCAATGCTACAGATCCTACAATTATTTCTTTTGCTAATGTTTCAATAGTTAAAGCCCACTCTTTTCTTTTAATGTTCAACAAAATATACTTTTGAGAAAGGTTCTAATCAAATAAATCTCAAAGAATTTTTTAATGACCAAGGGGAAACAAATATTTGTTCCTAAGATCTCATAGAAACATGTTGTTCATTCAAATAGTTTGCAAATGATTATTCTTAATAAAAAAACATCTAGAAAGTCTATTTATTGGTGATTACATGCCTAATCTTCAAAATAGATAAAATATTCAAGATGTTTTAACTATTAATAATGTGTTTGTAGCTATTGGTCAAGATGTGGAGATAATTTCTTTTGATAATGTTGATTTTATTGACAAGGTGGGGCCTCCTCCCCCTCCATCCAATCTTAAATCTTTTCATGGAATGTTTGATTTCCTACCCTAGAGAGGATGTTTTCTAGGATTGGTTATAAGGATGAAAACCTAAAAAAGCATAACCAAAATCATTAGGCATTTTTTTTATTGAATTGGAGTTTCTCCTACTTTTCTACTCTAAATTTTTATCATACACCCCCTAAAATGGTAAATAATTATCTACATTTATGGTACTAAATCACATTTTAATAAATTGTCTCGTAGACTTTCACCTTTTTCGATGGCCTTACATTAAAAATACAATTGCTTCTGGATTGTGAAAGAAAACCCTGGAAGAAGTTTATCTTCCATGTTCATTAAACGTTTACCGTTAATCAAGACAATGGAAATTGGAAAGAAGGCAGTTGCCTATGAAAAACTACCAACAACAAACCAACCATCCCCATGAACGCGAAGATAGGAGACAGGGGACAGACAAGCATCAATTTTCCATGAAAAACGCAGTGCAATCCATTGTCAGGAGAAGCAGGAAAATTAAATTGCAGAAACACGCCCATTCACGAAATTGTATTGTCCAGCCTTGTTGTTGTTGTAATGCAATGGAGGTCCCTGCACCAGCAATCATATACCTGCTTTCCCTGAAATGGTGGAATCTGTACGCCTTGGACACAGCCCAGCCCTCTAATTTCAAGAAAACATTCATGGTTGACACCACTGCCAAAGACGACCACGGCAACGTTACAGAATGGCACATCTCTGAGACAAAAACAGAATCAGAAGATGGTGATGATCAGTTGCAGCAGCGACAAAACAGCGCCCAGTACGTGGCTCTGGATCCAACTCAATGGAGCCAATTCTGCAAATGGTACAGAGGCATGCCTGTTGAAAGCACTACCTTCACAGAATTTACTAACACAGGAGTGGCCATGGTCTACCAGCCTCAGTCTCAGTGTGAGAACGCAGGATTAGGGCAAAGTTGTTTGAGAATTGCAGAGGTTGATGAGTATGCTAGAAAACTGCCTGATGATCCCATTTTTGGCTTTCAGAGGCCGCTTCAGGTCCTGCTTCATGACGACGCTCGTTTCTCCTGCAACTTTTCTTCGCATCGAGCGGTCGTGTTTACTCAGGGGGTTTGGCCTGATTCACTTTGCCAAGTGCCTGTCGGGAATATATTGGGTGATCCGTGACAAGTTTGGTTTATGGTGATTGATTGCCAGGATTTGATGTTGATGATGTTAATGGGGAACTACTTTTATGATATTGGTAGTTTCGTACGCTCTTTTTATGTGGGTGGCTGTGATTGTAGGAAAACATGGTGAATGCACTGCAATTTGCTTTGTTTTTCGTTTGCAGTTGTTCGTTATGTTTTTACTCGGTCTGTTACATATTTGATCTATGAAAATTTAAAAAATGCTTAGGATGTTGCATAAAATCATGTGGTCAATGTTATGGCAAATACGATGTTCGAAGATTTCCTCTTTACTTCGTAACAACGTTTTTTTTTTTTTTTTCGTTTTTTTTGGAGAAAATTGACAGGTCTCGCCTAAATCAAGTGGCTAATGTTGTGATTTCCTGAGATTGAAATTAGAACCCGTAAAATCGCGTCAAAACTCAACCCCCTGACGCACAAAACAATGCATGATTTTTTCTCCATTGTCAAGCAGCATACCGAACGGGTTCCATATCATTTAGCTTCAAAGAAGACTAGAGAATGAGAGTGAAATCACTTACCCAAAATAAGATTGAAATAACCCAACGAGCTTCCGAGAAATTTAGACCTTAACAAGAAATCAAGAATAAACCAATGTATTAGCAGATTACAAATTGTTCATCCAATGTTACCTTTGGAACGGTCCTACCCCTGCCGGTGAAAAACTTCACCAACCCTATTTCAAAATATCTATCCAAATTTAAAAGCAGAATTTTATTTGGGACGGAACATTTATAAGAGAAACCGAGGATGCTGAACTCCCCTTTTCTTTTTTCTTTTATTAAACAGAGAACGTTACTGAGTAACAGTAACAGATCTGAGAAACATCACATATATTTAGCATCGGAAAGCATTTTGTAAAACACTAATTGAAGCCATCAACTTTGATACTATAATGACGTTCCTGCTTTTAGATTGTCATATGCCTTTCGTGACATTGAAGTACACGGTGTACTGTTCATCTTTGTATGCGTACAGCGGGAATAGCAGATACTTTCTATTCAATCCTTCAAGAATGAAGCTTATTGGACTATACGGGCTTAATCCAGTCATGGAATTGTAGCTAAAATGAGAGTCGTTGTTTGAAGATCCGCATTTGAGCTGGACAGATCCTGTGTTATTTGATGTTTTCTGTGAGTGCAGAAAACAGCCTGGATGACTCAATGCCTCAAAAGTTATGGAATTTTCTTTCCCCTCTAACCCTGCAACCACTTTAAACTTTGTTCTGTCATCCTGCTGTGCTGCGACTGTCACATTATTATTGATACCTTGATGTGCTATGAAAAATCCAGGCCTGTGAAACAGCTCCAAGGAAACTGTTTGTCCTGCAAATTTAAGGGCTGAGCGTTCTTTTGATGTATCAAGATCATGACTGGGATCATCATTCTCCACTATTCTGAACGTCGATTTTGCTGCTTCTTTGGTGCCTTTTCCTGGTAGAATACTGGTTTTGATGTATCCATTGTCCTCTAAAATAACCATGATTCTGCTGTCGTTCAATTGCGTGGTGAAAGTGAATATTTTAGATGCATCTCCTGGGGAAACGGGTTTGATGCAGTCAAGAATTTGTCTGTTTCCGATGTTGACATTCCAATCTCCCTCGGTCATGCCAGCAAGCAGAACAGGACCGAATAGTATGGATTGCAGAGAACTGTACTCTGGTCGGTCATCTGCAACATGATTGGGATTAGCACCTTCTTCGTTCAATTTCAAGTGTAAACATTCCTGGCAAACCTTGCTTTACAATATAAATATAGATTTCAAATTCAAAATATAAAATCAGGTTCTAAATTTCAATAAAATCATGTACCAGAGATGCTCTCTGTTCTTAGCGCAACAGGAAAGGTTAGATCCAGCTTGTCTCCCAGAACCCATTTTCTCTCAATTCTAAAAAAGTTACCTGCAAATTCCGGATGTGGATAACATCAGTAGATAAGATAACCCAATTCTTGAACGGGGGCTTCCTAGGAAATAAAGGGTTATAGTATATGCCTGATACCTGGATCAGGCAATGCCAGCTGCTGACCATTCAGAATTGCCTTCGTATTCTTTGCAACAGTCCAAAATGGTATCCTTATATTGATGGCAGATTTTTTTGCCTTGGTAGCATGGATTATTTTCAATGAGAGAGAGATATGGCAAATAATATCACAATTCACACAACAATGGCAGCAGAATGCTGTATAGTCTAATCAACAAACATACCTGTTGTGGGGAGAATTTTAGTGAAACTTCAAGGATAGGGTTCCATGATGTCAATGGCTGAACAGTTTGCTGTAAACCAAGTCCTGCTAAATCCCAATTAAGTGTGCTTGATACAAATTGAATTATGTATAGGCTTGGCACAGGGCGTTTCTCTTGAAAGTATATGGAGTCACCCAACTTTGAAAATGACTCAACTCCTGCACAAGAAATACAGACAACAGACGGTAATACTACATCATTCAATTTGTCTAACCAGCTAAGGAAACCTACTTCAGGATAATCCTATGTTACTACAGCATAAAATATTCAGCAGCGGATGAACCATTGTGGGCCATGTGTGCATTTCTAGCAATTGCAAATTCTGAAATTAAGTATTTATGCCTCTTTTTGTTTTAGTTTCCCAGGTGGATTTTTAAGATTAAGACATCACAACTACAGCAGACAAAATTTCAATGACTGATTGATTCAAATGATGAATTTCATTTTTGAAGAACTGTGAGTGGACTGTCAATTACCTGTCCCATAGCAGCACCAGAAGGAATTGAATTTTGTGCCCCATCCATGATAGGTGTGAGCTTTGGAAGCACCAGGCATTAATGGAAGCATATAAATCATGATGCCAGGTTCATTTCCTCTTTGGATGCTAAGCACCCCATTTGTGACGGCTCTTTCATAATAGTCTGCATATGCCATTGCTTTTGTCCACCGAAACAAGTTACGGGCTACCTGGACGTTCTTAAACTTTTTCAGTTTTCTTCTATTTATGATTTAAACAAATAAATTCTTCCATGCCTCACACTTATACGGATGGATATAATCCAAGGAATTTTTATTTCTAAACATTATGTTGATGGATGAAAAGCAAGCAAGTGCACCTTTAACATGTTGTATGTTGTGCATGATTCTTCGTTCTCTGTTTCCAGCGTGGTAGCGAGTCGCTTTGGGTCAGACCTTCCAAATCGAATCAAAATCAGCGATTAAATTGTGAATGAGCTTGGTGGTACTGTCACGATTTCTACGGTTTTTCACTTCGGTAAAGCAAAAATAAAGAAACCCATTTGAAATATCTCGATCTGTGCCAACGTGAATGGCACAAGAATTTCCGGAAACATTTTCATTCTTAAAAACAGGCAGAAAGAATAAGACTCCTATGATTTTACCAGAATTCACCGACAGAAGTTCCACCTGTGGCATAGGCATGCGAAGAATTCACGATATCCATGAAGTATGCACCAATCACCTATCACATAAAGTTAAAGCATGGAATTTTGCTATATTTTCACAAGCTTTGATTTTCTAATAAACAATAAACAGTATTTTCCTCCTTTGTAGTTTGTGCCATACATAAATTGCATTTAGTTGGTCTATTTCCTTTTCATTTTTTGGGATTTGCTAAGAAGAACTTAATTACCTTGTAAAACGGATCGCCGGTCACCTCGTAGCGCATCTGTGCTCCGATGACTACAGGTATGTGTGTATTTGTGTGAAAACCAGATAAATAATCTGCCTGCAATCATTTACCCCAAATGTTTTATGGGTTAGATTTACATGTTTGAGCATTAAATAGTGGTGTCTACACATATTCCTCCAATATAAAAGACTTGCCAGCAAATCCAGCCCACGCAATATTCGGTGAGAATTCTCACATCTCAACTATGTAAAAAGCAAGAATGACATACGGATATACCTGGGTAGCCAGAAAACCTAAGAAGCATGGCTTGTCAAACAGGTGTGCAAGTTCCAAATGTGTTGAATTTCCCTGCAAGCGTATTTGAGTTCAGACTTTTAGCTGAATCATAGATCCTATACTCCTTTTCCCCCTTTTTTATAATATAATATTGAAGAAGAAAAGAGTTTTCAATAAAGAGAGAATATGATGCCTACAGATAAGGTGTAGAGACGATAAAGAACATCATTCATTCCACCAGTTTCTTCATTGAGAGAGTACCAGTGCCTTTCAATTGAGTACAATCGTATGACATTTTTCACACGTTTGTAGAAATAGTCAGCCATCCAAAGGACCATCGGGAATGCCTTGCCATTTCCAGCAAATGTATATTGATCCAGCAAACCTGTCATAATCTGCATACACCAAGAAGATACAGGAACAAGGGTTTTGTAGTACCTAAGTTAATTTAATTCAAAATTTTACTGCTTCACTATTACTGGAACCAGATCTGCCCCTGACCTTGTGGATGGTATAGTAAGGAGCCCAGACAGGTCTAATTGCCTCAAAACGATCAAAGAATTCAGGTGGAAATGCAGACAGATACCCCGTTCCAATTTTCTGCTGGCATTCATAAAGAGCATCTACCAAATACTCCATTTTCTTTTGCAGGGCCTTGTTCTGGGTTGCTGCCCACGTCTTGGCCGTGGCACTCATGTAATGACCTGCAATGCATTTCAACCATAAATTTACTCCTCTCTCACTCATGGATGTCCTGTTCATATGTAAATTAATTCAATTTTCAAGTTCAACAAGTTTGCAGGACTAATAAAGTAGCAAACAGACCTACAAAGTGTCCTCGTAGCTCCATGTAATTTGCCTCCCAGCCACCATAGAAATGTCCTGGAGTAGGCAATCCAATCCAGTTTCTGAAATTCCAAACAAGGTTATCAACATCCAATAGTAGCAGATACTCCAAATTGGTCTGCTGGGCTCTTCCCTGCAGGGAGTCCGGTGACAGCCTAACACTGTACAAAGGAACTTCTTCCAAAAATCCGTTTGCACGATTGAAACCAGAATCATATTTCATCTGTCTGTACATCAGGGTCCACTTCATATCCTCTATTGCAGAAGAAGTAGAAGAAGAATCCATATTCTGCTCCAGCAATTTCCTGCTTGGGTTCAGAAGAGACCAAGTAGAGTCTTCCGTATCAACAAGATGAGGCGGATCCTCATCCTGCTCATGGCCATGCACATAGGAACTGTACATTTCCTGCTTCCATGTGTTGTTGTTGGACATCAGAAGAGCTGCCCTGTATGTGTGAGAATTCATCTGAGAAGGAATATTCGAACAGTCCTTTGCCAACACCACTGCACTGGTAACTATCAGCGAAATCACAGTAAAACCACATACAAAACTTCCCGCAAATTTCAAAGCCAGGGTGCCCATCTTGTTATCGAAAGCCTCCTCAGAATCTTTATGGGTCTGACTCAGGATACCTGACACATTTATAATCAACACCCAGTTTCTTCAAAGTCATGCACTCCTGCTTAAGATCAAAGTTAGAAAGTTCTGTAAAATTGTTAGTTGTAACAGAAAGCAGGCGACTGATTGGGTATGGGATTTGCATTGGCCTAAATGATGCTTCCACGGCATGTGGATATGATGTGAAATCGAAGAAAACATATGGCGTAAGAAAAGCAGATATTTTGGAGCAGGGGCTGCAAACCAATTCAAGATCATCGAAGATATTGAAACGAAGGGATGAATTATTAGCCCACTAACCCTGTCAAGGAATTTTTAGGTATCGACAGCAGCAATACTGTTTTGGTCTTTGCTACTTCATGATTTGACTTTGAATTTGCAACTCTACAATCCGATCCTTCTGCAAACTCTGTTCATTGGGACAAGCAGAGATATTCTAAAATAGCTTCCATTTTCATGAATAAAATTGTTGGTCAGTGGAGGGATGCCGGAACAGTTGTAACCTTGGAACGTTATAATTGATGATGATAATGAAACGATGGCGACAATAAAGACGATGAACTATTTTCGAGGGAACCTTGGGGTTCGTCCTCTACTTGTGGATGTTGTAAAAAGCCCAGAAACTTCAACAACATTACTTACATAATAAGTGAAATAGGATGTATAAGATATCAAGAAAAACTGTAAGTAAAATATGTTGTATAAGATATAAACAAAACTATAACGGAAACATTTATAATTTTATTTACAGGAATTCTACGTTGAAAGTAAGAAATACTTGAAATTTTAAGAAGAAAACGTAAATCAAAAAGTGAAAATACTTGAAATTTTAAGAAGAAAACGTAAATCAAAAAGTAAGTGACGGGCAATAATGAATCCAAATTCCAAACCCTCGATTGTTCCCAACTAAAAATAGAAATGGCCAGACACAGTCTAAATGCATGTGATCCAATATTGACAAGTTTTAGGTTGATCAAAGTACTTGTCTCAGTCTGAACGGATCTGACGAATCAACCAACTACAGGATAAAGAATTAAACCAGATTAAATTGCAGCCTTAATTAAGACTTCTACGTTAACGTTGGAGCAAGTCAAACAGGCATAGAACGCATGAGAAGCATAGAACTATGTGATCAAAGTGAATGTACCTCCAAACATGAGATTGATCAGAGGAAACAGTAGTTTACCTGATAAGGACCCAGATTAGTGTAAAAGCAGAGCTGAAGGTCTCCAAGTTCTTCACAGAATGAAACTAGAGCAGCAAGCAAGCAATCCACAATGTGGAGCAATGTGGAGAAAGTAGAAAGGCAAACTAGGAGGAAGTATCACAAAGCGTGCTGTAGATAAAGCTGATCCAAAGTACGTGGTTGTATTGACATGATTCATTAACTTTATCTTAATTTTTAAAAAAAATTCAAAATGCAGAGAAAGTAGAAAAGCAATGTAGGATTAAATACCACAAAGTGTGCTTCAGATGAAGCTGATTTAAAATCCGTGATCTTTCAATCTGAGTGCACTTAACCTGATTCATGAACTTTATCTTAATTTTTTTTAAAAAAATCACGATTGATTTAGATTGGTAGGCATTCTGAATGCATAAAACTTATCACAAAATGTTGACATTATTCAGTGAATATAGCATATTATCCTCTTCATCCATTAACTGTTCAAATGTATATAATTTTTCAGAAATTTTGTAGTTAAAATGTTCTAAATAAAAAATTCTTCTTTATTTTAATTATTTCAATGGAATAAAGGCACTTTTTTTCATGTTTATAAATAATAAAGACTTTTTTCAAGAGTACCTTAAAAACACGCAGCAATATGAGGAAGAAATTACCATCCAAGTGCGTCGGCTCCCAGTATTGAAACTTCTGTTGCTGAAGTCCAATTACGCACGGAAATGTCGACTCCGTTTGTTTTTGTTGAATTCAAAATCGTGATTTATTCTCGTCCACGATCCTTAACGGTTGATTCCGTCAATTTCAAACTATTCTAGCAATTTACACCTGCGATTAGTTTAAGTTTGGGTTGAATTCTAAATAAATTAAGTTGGCTTCTGTCAATTTCAAACTATTTTATCACAACAATTTACACCTGGGAGTAGCACCTGCGTTTTTTTAACATGTCTGTTACTGCCATGTTTTTGTTTGATCATTAGTCCAAATTCAGGAATCACGGAACATTCTACTGTTACTGAAAAAGAACCTGCCTTTTTTTGTCCCTCTGCGAGGTCTTTACTGACGTTGCTGTAATTGCAGTGCAAGCCAAGGGTCCCAGAATGAGCGTTACATTGAGATTGACAAAATGGAAAGAATTCCTTCTGCACCAGCCGGGAATCGAACCCGGGTCTGTACCGTGGCAGGGTACTATTCTACCACTAGACCACTGGTGCGATGGAGCTTTTTGTCATGTGTTTCCTATTAACTTGAAACGAAAAGCCAATATATGATAAACTTGCATGGTGAAAAAGAAGTCATGTAGCCCAAGGACAAGGCAGTAAAAAAAAGTCATCTAACCCAAGGACAAGGCAAGGAGAATGATGATATAATGTAAATTCCAAAAGGAAAGTTGGTCTCTGTGAAACATTATGGTTTGGACTTTAGGTATAGGAACCCCATCTTTGGGACCCATTGAAAGTTGAGCTATAACATGCATGGTTCTAGAAATCCTAAATCTGCAATATTAGTGAACATAAACAGTTTCCAAAATTTGTATTATTTTCTTAATATTTTTTAGACTTCCTCCTTGTTATTTGGAGTCTCTCTCCTTTGAATTGCTTTACGTACCTTTAGTTTTTGAGACCACATATGTTCGCAATTTGAAAAGCTTGCCATGATTATGATTAACTCCATCTACCTCATATGGAAGCACTCTTCAAAAAACATAGAATCTGCATTAATGAATTGGTTATTTATTTCTTATTATAAATAGTTTGGGAAATGTCAAAGGACCTTGATTTGGAATGATGGTAAAGTGCTTATTTTTCAAGTCATTAGACTTGGGTTCGAGATTGGACTTAACTTGGATGCAATTGCCTGAAAAAAGTTAAGCTTTTCCTTATCCACCTACGCTACCCTCTTAAGACCTCACTAAGCATTGAGCCTAGTGATGATCCTATCCCTAGTTTGAGAAATGTTAAGAAATAGCCACCTATTAAATAGTGTTTAACATGAACCTATTCTAGTTTCCTAGTTTGGCAAATGTTAAGAAATAGCTACCTATAGTGTTTAATAGGAACCTATTCTACTTTCCTAGTTTGGAAAATGCTAAGAAACAGCCACCTATGAAGTAGTGTTTAGTAGGAAGAGTCAGTATTGAGCCTTTAGGTAACAATCTCATTTTAGTTTGAGAAATGCTAAGAAACAACCAGTTATGAAATAGCATTTAACAAGAATTCATAGCATTGAACCTTTGGGAAATGATTCCATTTTAGTTTGGAAAGTGTTAAGAAACAGTCATAAAATAGTAACAGTCACTTATGATTGTTTAACAGAAACTTGTAACTACGCCAACGTTAATGCTCAACAAGTTGGCTTGTAGTTGTAGATAAGGTTTCGTAACTTAAACGTTATGGGTTTGTTCTGGAAAATGTTAAAAAAAGTCACCTATGATAGTGTTTTAACAGGAACTCGTAGCTGAGCCAGCGCTAATACTCAACAAGGTCCCTTCTTGTTGGAGATAAGGTTTTGAATCTTACAGGTCATTGTAGATAAGGTTTTGTATCTTACAGGTCAGGTTTGTTTGGATAGTTTCATGGTCGTTTATCAGTTTACATCCATGGTAAGTAGCAAAGGAACGGTAGGAGTGTTCAACCACAATTACAAGCGTATCTGCGGTTGCATACAATGAAAGGGACGTGATTTCTGTGCTTTTCTGTACACTTGTTTAGGATATTGCTTAACCGGTTTTAAAAGTTGAAATATCGTTTCGAATCCAGAGACAGGCAGGAGAGCAGGACATAAGGTTTAATATTAAATTTGACTTCTTTTACGCTTAATTTTAAATTTTAATACATAATTGAGGATGCACATGTGCCCTAGAACTTCCTTTTTCATAGGAGAATCAAATTCGTTTTCATGTTCAAAATTTTATTCAACACAAGCTTTTGAAATAGCTTCCTGGCATGGGTATTCATGTCTGTGTTTTGGCACACGTGTAACTTACACAAGGCTATCCACGGGTATAAAGAGTGTTCAACCAGGAAATTTAAGAAAAGAACAGACGGATCGTGAACAAAATTTGTTGGTAAAATTGTGAATTTGATTACACTGTGGCACCAACAGTAATAATATTTAGCTTGTGAAAGTCCTTGAAGTTCAGAAGGGTATACTGGCGGAAGGCATAATGCAGAGCATTTTATATTGTAGTTCACAATACGGGTTCGTCGTTTATTTTTGAGATTCCTTTTTAATAAAGAGCAAAAAATCTTAATGAATAGTACACCGAACAGGGGGGTTTTTTCATAGCTGCCTATTTTTGTATTTCCTTCTGTACTGCTTAAAACGCACCTGTATTGGCACCGTACCGTACAGCCCAATAGTTAGATGCTGAATACGCTTGCAAACTAATAGTTGGCTGGGTTCCGTTAAGGGATAGAGCAATGAAGTAATTTCAGTTTCAGACCTTGAATACACTGCGATACAGTTTTAAGCAGCTTCAGTAATTGAACGCATTCTCATCGGTACTGTTATCTTTTTCTTGAATGCACTGCAGTGTTTCCTGTAAGGTCCCTTGCACCAAAATTTTCTGGTTCTCCGCTTCCCGGTTACCTAAACTCGTTCTCAATTGAATGGGAACTCCAACGAGACTTTAGTTACTTATAAATTCAAAAAATTTTGTTAATGTTTAGGCAATATATCTGATAGTAAAAATTATATAAAGCTGCAGTGAACAACAATATAGTNAAAATTTTGTTAATGTTTAGGCAATATATCTGATAGTAAAAATTATATAAAGCTGCAGAGTGAACAACAATATAGTTTATACAAATAAATAACAATCACTTCAACATTTTTTATATTTCTACACCAGTATCTTATTTTGATAGATATGATTTAGTTAAATTCTACTTTTAACATTACAATATTTATAAATTTCTTTAAAAATCTTGACTAAGTTTAGAAAATGACTTTTTTATATTATTAATTGATTTCTTTAAGCACTTTCCACATGCATCTGGCTTAGCTCCCATGAAATAGCCCTAGTTCCCATTTCCATGTTCCCCAACCAATATGAAAACATAGATTAACTGACACTGCAATGCAGTTAAGTATGTTGGAATTTTTATTACCCCGACAAGAGCAGCTGACGTATTATTACAAACGCTTAATGGTGGCACCGTTGTCTCTTTAATTTTCCCAGTTCATAGTTTCATGCATGTATGATTTTGCTGCAGAACGTTATACTGTATGATTCGTGCTTCCTACCCTCTGGAGGAGTCGTAATTATTATCATCCAAAATTCTTACAGCCATTCGATCTAGGGAAACAAAGCGTTGCAACAGTGACTAAGTCGTGATTTGAGTTTATTTTTCTTAATGTGTATGAAGGCAAAGTTGGAAGGCACGTCCATTTTCCTGCGTCAATTAAGCTTGCAAACACAGAAGCAGTGAATCGTATAAACCCATTTAAAACACAGAAGCAGTCAATAGTTTTATTTGTGCTCTTATATTACTGAGATTATTGTTATAACCAACCGTGTGGAAGCCATACCTACTGCAAAAGTAGAGCCAATTGCTCATATAGGTTTGTTTCTTTACAAGTAACTGAACAATTTTGCTTCAAAAACTGATAAGACTTTTCCAAAGAAAATCGCCCATCCATTTGGAGTAAAAGCAAAAGATTCAGCAGGAAAATAAACCCAATAAAATGGACTGGTCTGTGGTCTTGGTGAGGAAGAATGTTAACAATCCTTCTCCAAAGAGTGTCTATCAACTTGCTGGCAAAGGAGCATGAAATGATGAAATGAAAAGGATATTCTACCTTGTTGCAAAATAGACAGAATTGACAGGTACTAAAAAAAAATGTAATAACCTGCAGTTAAATGGTAGACCAGTGTGCAATAAAGATCATAGTAAAAAATTTACCTTACCTTGCCTCCATAAAACCCACAGTTGCCATGGGAAAAATAGTTAAAGATCTGCAATAGTCAAGCTAAAATATTTGAGATTGAAATTACTTAGAGTAAAGAACGTTAAATTTAGAGTTCAACCAAAACAGAACCTACAAGCTGGGTAAAAACTGAGATTGAAATCACTAACCTGAAAGAAGATTTTAAAAAAAGATAGAAATCACTTACCCTAAGGAGAAAGGAAGAAAGGAAATAAGATTGAAATAGCCTACCTAGCTTAAGAGAAATTTAAAGCTTAATCAGAATGAAGAGAAATTTAGAGCTTAACCAGAATGAAACCTGCAACCTGGACTTTGTAAACCTGCAGTATTAGCAAATTACAAGTTAGTCCATCAGATGTTGATTTAAACTAAAGGTCTACCACTGGTCAGGCAATAGTAAGACCAAAAAAGTTCACAAAACAGTGAAAGGGATAAAATAGTCTAAAAAGACATTCAACCCTCTTTAATCATCACCGTTTCAAAATATCTATCCAAATTTAAAAGCAAGTTCTCCTTCTAATTCATTTTCTAGTCCAGAATTTTATTTTCCTTAAATTCTTGTCTACGTCAAACCATATGTTCTCTGTTATGAAATTTTACTTGTTTGGACATTTTCTGCCATCAAAGGGCCCACTTCCTCACACCTAATATATGTCCAAACCGTAATCATTCAAGTACCTGCGACGTTAATCACTACGATCATGATACTTTGCACTGAACATGTATACGAGAGACTAAAGATGCTAAAGTTATTTAAAAAGAAATAAAAATGAATGGAAACAGAGAACGGTACTGAGTAACAGTAATAGATTTAACAAACATCATATCGATTTAGAATTGGAAAGCATTTTGTAAAAACAGTAAGGGAAGCCATCAAAATTGATATCATAATGTCGTTCCTGCTTTTAGATTGTCATATGCCTTTTGTAACATTGAAATATACTGTGTACTGTTCATCTTTGTATGCATACAACGGGAATAGCAGATACTTTCTATTAAATCCTTCAAGAATGAAACTTATTGGACTATATGAGGTTAATCCAGTAATGAAATTGTAGCCAAAATGAGAGTCGCTGTTTGAAGATCCGCATTTGAGCTGGACAGATCCTGTGTTATTTGATGTTTTCTGTGAGTGCAGAAAACAGCCTGGATGACTCAATGCCTCAAAAGTTATGGAATTTTCTTTCCCATCTAACCCTGCAACCACTTTAAACTTTGTCCTGTCATCTTGCTGTGCTGCGACTGTCACATTATTATTGATACCTTGATGTGCTATGAAAAATCCAGGCCTGTGAAACAACTCCAAGGAAACTATTTTTCCTGCAAATTGAAGAGCTGAGGCTTCTTTTGATGTGTCAAGATCATGACCGGGATCATCATTCTCCACTATTCTGAACGTAGATTTTGCCGCTTCTATGGTGCCTTTTTCTGGCAGAACACTGGTTCTGATGTATTCATTGTCCTCTGAAATAACCATGATTCTGCCATCGTTTAATTGCATGGTGAAACTGAATATTTTAGATGCATCTGCTGGGGAAACGGGTTTGATGCAGCCAAGAATTTGGCTGTTTCCGATGTTGACATTCCAATCTCCCTCGGTCATGCCAGCAAGCAGAACCGGACCAAATAGTATGGATTGCAGAGAACTGTACTCTGGTCGGTCATCTGCAACATGACTGGGATTTATTAGCACCTTCTGTATTCAATTTTAAGTTTAAAAATTCATCGGAAACTTTCCTTTACATGATAAATATATATTTCAAATTCAAATGTAATATCAGGTTCTGAAATTCAACAAAATCATGTACCAGAGATTCTCTCTGTTCTGAGCGCAACAGGAAAGGTTAGATCCAGCTTGTCTCCCGGAAGCCATTTTCTGTCAATTCTAAAAAAGTTACCTGCAAATTCCAGAAGTAGCAGGCTATTTACATTTTATCTTTTGTAACTTTTATCCGTGGCAATAAAAAACAATATTGAAAGATAGCTTCAAGAGATAACCCAATTCTTGAATGGGGGGGCTTCCTAGGAAATAAAGGGTTATAGTAAACGCTTAATACCTGGATCAGGCAATACCAGCTGTTGACTATTGAGAATTGCCTTTGCATTTTTTGCAACGGTCCAGAATGGTATCCTTACGTTGACGGCAGATTTGTTTGCCTTGGTAGCATGGATGTTTTCAATGAGCCAAAGATGTGGCAAATGATTTCATAATTCATACAACAATGGATTAGCATACCTGTTGTGGGTAGAATTGGAGAGAAACTTTAAGGGTAGGGTCCCAAGATGTCAACGGCTGAACAGTTTGCTGTAAAGTGAGCCCTGCTAAATCCCATTTAAGTGTGCTTGATACAAATTGAATTATGTACAAACTGGGCACATGACCTTTCTTTTCAAAGTATATTGAGTCACCCAACTTTGAAAATGACTCAATTCCTGCACAAGAAATATCGACAACACACGTTAAAGGAGAAAATTTATTAAAAAAAAGAACATAAAGGGGTAATGCCAGATCGTTCAGTTTGCCAGGTGAGGAAACCTCATTCAGGATAATTCCGCGTTGTCTTAGAATAATCCTACGCTCTACTATTCATGGGTTATATATTATATTAGATTTATTATCGGTTGTAATTAATTTTTAATGAAGAATAAATAGCATTATCATTAATGACTAGTTAAAATAAGTCGACAAAGGTTCATTGTAAAAAAAGTTAATTATAAGAGAAAAGACAAAAGAAAAAAATAATAGACAGAAAGAATCATGCATTTTTAGCACTTGCAAATTCTGAAATTGATTCTGAAATTGAATATGAATATGAATGAAGCCTTATTACATCTAAAGATCCATAGGATTTATTGGACAGATATTACATTTTTATGAAAAATAAAGATGGACTTTACAAATTGATCCAGCACCAATGAATCATCACAAACAAATCATACAAGCTTTTTGCTGTAACATCATTAAATGTTTATAATGTTTATTCAACATATAGGTTCTTAACCTTAACGGAACACAGCTTCAGCAGACAAAATTTCAATGATTGATTGATTCAGTGAATAAATTTCATCTTTAAAGAACTGTGAGTAGACTGTCAATTACCTGTCCCATAGCAGCACCAGAAGGAATTGAATTTTGTGCCCCATCCATGATAGGTGTGAGCTTTGGAAGCACCAGGCTTTAATGGAAGCATATAAATCATGATGCCAGGTTCATTTCCTCTTTGGATGCTAAGCACCCCATTTGTGACGGCTCTTTCATAATAGTCTGCATATGCCATTGCTTTTGTCCACCGAAACAAGTTACGGGCTACCTGGACGTTCTTAAACTTTTTCAGCTTTCTTCTATTTATGATTTAAACAAATAAATTCTTCCATGTCTCATACTTGATTACTTTCGATATAATCCAATGAATTTTTATTTCCAAATATTGTGTTAATGGATGAAAAACTAGCAACTGCACCTTTAACATGTTATATGTTGTGCATGATTCTTCGTTCTCTTTTCCCAGTGTGGTAGCAAGCCGCTTTGGGTCAGACCTTCAAAATAAAATCAAAATCAGCGATTAAATTGTTAATGAACTTGGTGGTGCTGTCACGATTTCTACAGTTTTCTACTTCGGTAAAGTAAAAATAAAGAAATCCGTTTGAAATATGTTGATAGCAGGAAGAATAAGACTCCTATGATTTTACCAGAATTCACTGACAGAAGTTCCACCTGTGGCATAGGCATGCGAAGAATTTACGATATCCATGAAGTATGTACCAATCACCTATCACATAAATACAAAGCATGGAATTGTGGTATATTTTCATATGCTTCTGAATTTCTAATAAACACTAAACAGAATTTTTTCTACTTTCTACCATACATAACTTGCATTAGTTGGTCTATTTCCTTTATTTTGTATTTGCCAAGAACTTAATTACCCTGTACAACGGATCGCCGGTGACCTCATAGCGCATCTGTGCTCCGATGACTATAGGGATGTGTGTATTTGTGTGAAAACCAGATAAATAATCTGCCTGCAATCATTTATACCAATTGTTTTATGAGTGCCCAGATTTACATCTTGGGCCATTAAATAGTGGTGTCTACACATATTCCTCCAATATAAAAGACTTGCCAGCAAATCCAGCCCAGGCAATATGTGGCAAGAATTATCACATCTCAACTAAGTAAAAAATAAGAGACTGATATACCTGGATAGCCAGAAAACCCAAGAAGCAAGGCTTGTCAAATAGGTGTGCAAGTTCCAAATGTGATGAATTTCCCTGCCCGTGGATTTGAGTTCATACTGTTAGCTGAGTCATAAATCATTTGTCCCATACTCTTTCTTTAACTTGTGTGTGTGTCATTTTTTTAAAGTAATAATGTTGAACAAGAACAGAATTTCCAATAAAGAGAGAATATGATGCCTACAGATAAGGTGTAGAGACGATAGAGAACATCATTCATTCCACCAGTCTCTTCATTAAGGGAGTACCAGTGCCTTTCAATTGAGTACAATCGTATGACATTTTTCACACGTTTGTAGAAATAGTCAGCCATCCAAAGGACCATCGAGAATGCCTTGCCGTTTCCAGCAAATGTATATTGATCCAACAAACCTGTCATAATCTGCATACAACAAGACACAGGAACAAGGGTTTTGCAGTACCTAATTTAATTTAATTCAAAATTTTACTGCTTCACTATTACTGGAACCAGATCTGCCCCTGACCTTGTGGATGGTATAGTAAGGAGCCCAGACAGGTTTAATTGCCTCAAAACGATCAAAGAATTCAGGTGGAAATGCAGACAGATACCCCGTTCCAATTTTCTGCTGGCATTCATAAAGAGCATCTACCAAATACTCCATTTTCTTTTGCAGGGTCGTGTTCTGGGTTGCTGCCCACGTCTTGGCCGTGGCACTCATGTAATGACCTGCAATTCATTTCAACCATAAATTTACTCCTCTCACTCATGGATGTCCCGTTCATATGTAAATTAATTCAATTTTCAAGTTCAACAAGTTTGCAGGAATAATAAAGTAGCAAACAGACCTACAAAGTGTCCTCGTAGCTCCGTGTAATTTGCCTCCCAGCCACCATAGCAATGTCCTGGAGCAGGCAATCCAATCCAGTTTCTGAAATTCCAAACAAGGTTATCAACATCCAATAGTAGCAGATACTCCAAATTGGTCTGCTGGGCTCTTCCCTGCAGGGAGTCCGGTGACAGCCTAACATTGTGCAAAGGAACTTCTTCCAAAAATCCGTTTGCATGATTGAAAGCAGAATCATATTTCATCTGTCTGTACATCAGGGTCCATTTCATATCCTCTACTGCAGAAGAAGTAGAAGAAGAATCCCTATTTTGCTGCTGCAATTTCCTGCTTGGGTTCAGAATAGACCAAACAGATTCATCGTTCTCAACAAGATGAAGCGCCTCCGCATCCTGCTCATGGCTGTGCACATAAGAACTGTATATTTCCTGCTTCCATGTATCGTTGCTTGACATCAGAAGAGATGCCCTGTATGTGTGAGAATTCGTCTCATCAGGAGAGTTTGTACACAGCTTTCCCAACACCACTGCGCTGTTAATTATCAGGACAAACGCAGTAACACCAAATACAAAACTTCCCGCAAATTTCAAAGCCACAGTCCCCATCTTGTTATCGAAAGCCTCCTCAGAATCTTTGTGGCTCTGACTTAGGATACCTGACACATTTATAATCAACACCCAATTTCTTCAAAGTCATGCACTCCTGCTCACGATCAAAGTTGGAAATTTCTGTAAATTTGTTACTTGTAACTGAAAACGGGCGACTGATTGGGCACGGGATTTGCACTGGCATAAATGATGCTTCCACGGCTCCAGTATATGATAAGAAATCGAAGAAAACAGACTGCACGAGACATATCCTCGAGCACCAATTCAAGATAATCAACGATATCCAAATGAACAGATAAATTATTATTAGCCCACAAACCCTATCAAGGTAGCTATCAATTTTTTTTATTTCATTTTCCCCCCTGAAAAGAAACTCGAAAATATCTTGCATATTCCCTCTCTACAATATCTTGAATAGCAGTGTGTGTTACTGGGGAGGAGCCAGAAGAGTTGAAATCTTGGAACATTGTAGTCATGGATGATGATACCACCGGACCACTAACAAATTTTGAGGTCCGTGGTTAGTGGATGTTGAGAAAAGCCAAAGTTTGAACGTCAACATTGCTGGTATACCTACCGACATTTCTGCAATATGAACGGGTAATCGATTGTTTAAGATTCAGTTCCCAATCCTAATCAGCCTGCAGGGCTTGTTTCGTTTCTTCCATTCGTAGATATGGAATTTTTTGAAATGTTAAGCACATGGATTTAGGGATGTGAGAAGATTACACTTCAAATGGAGAAATTTAAATAAAATAAAAAATACAGTATAATAAAAATGTTGAACACATTGTTTCAAGTAAAACGGTATGAAACCAACCCAAATTAAATTTTTTTTTTAACATTATCAGCGCAGAAATAACACCCTAAGAATGGGGCAATCAACACTCGATTAACGAATCAAAATATATCAAAACGACTGACCATTCAACGCATGCCTAGGCTTATAATTTGATGCGTAAATTATAGCTCGGTACTAATTTTCTACACCAAACAAGTAAAAAAAATTGTAAGTGTTCAAAAGATGCCTGACGCCTAAGTGTATGAAATGTGTAAGTTGTAAATGTGTGTTGATTCCGAGTTTTAACGGTGCATGAAATAACGTGAAATTCAAAAGCAAAAATTTACCATTGAACTTGATGTTACAGTTAATAATATAAATGTAATGTTAATGGATAAGAAATTTTAATTATATTTTTAAAATAAAAATGCGTTTTCCAAAAATGTACAACAAATTAAAATTCCAAAACTGCTCCGCTGGGCCGTGGAATCAGGTGACAAGTATATCGTTGACATATTGCCAAATAAAAATGGAAATGGTCCGACGCACTAAATTCATGCGAGTCACATACTGACAAGTTTCAGGTTCGTTTAAAGTCCTTGTCTTCTCCAAAATGCATGTGACGTGTCAGGAAATTCTAAGACAAAGAATTAAACTACCTGACCTTTATGAATTGGCCAAAATGATCTTACAAATTAACATTATGTTATACAAGCTTGACTATTGGACAAGGAAACAAGATTGATAAAAGTAGAATCAGTGATCCAGCCTCTCTTTCTCTGCCCATTCCCCAATTTCGTTAAACCCTCTTAGTTAAGTTTGTTCTTTCATTGTTGTTCAAAGTGTTTTTGAGTTGTTATTTATATGAGAGATTAATGTTTCAAAAACACCCTGAATGAACAATGAAAGAATAAACTTGACTGAGAGGGTGTAATGAAGTTGGGAAATGGGTAGAGAAAGAGAAGATGGATGACTGATTCCGCTTTATCAAGCTTGTATAACATAATGTTAATTTATAAGATCGTCTTGACCAATTCATATATATATATATATATAAGCTAGTGAAGCCATTTCACAAGCTAGGAGTGGAATTGAATTATTTTTTGTAAATTTTTCCAATATCATCATCAGCGTTGTTTTTTTAAAGTTATCCATTATCATCATCAAGGAAATTGTTTGAAATTGTTTTAAAAGTTATGTTGTTAAAATATTATTTGAAATATTTTAATAATATCGAAATTGGCAAAACCTTAGTCTCATGTGGGACCAGTGTGGGCATCCAGTGGTCCAATAACCTTGACAAGTCGTTGTTAGCTAAAAATGCTAACCACGTCCATCATGTTATCATGTTATCGTGGCTGCAGGAGCTGCTGCAGTGGATGGCTTTGCAACATCTCAGAATTTGTAGTAACCACATACCAAAAATTGTACATGTCGCTCTTTGGCATGAGTCAATGCATTTCGTAGTACTCAAAGTTGATGTAATCGAGCATGTTGGCAGTGCCAGCAATCATGGTCTCCTTCATAGCAAAAGGCAGAAGTCAAGATGCAGGCGTTTCAAGCAATGTCGAGGAGTATGTTAGAGGAATTGATACCCCTATGTTTTCTATTTATTTTATTTTTCTCTAGTTTTTATTATTTTCAATGTGTAAAGGATAAGTATGTAATTTGAATATAGCAATTGATAGATGCAACAAGGCATTTAAGTTAGTGATTTTTTATATTTTTGTGGGTCCATGGATTTGCATTGGGTGGGGTGGGAAAATATATATTTTAGGTATATAGTCAAATTAGAATTTTATAATTTAATATGGTTTAGCATGTACCCTTTAACTTGGAGTTTTGAAATAAAAAATTAGGTTAACACCTCATTGCTTTGAAGATGTTTTAAGTCATAAAGTTTCCAAATGTAGAAGACCTATAGCAAAGCTCCTAAAGGAACATGGAGAAAAGACTCGTATTCATATGAATACTTATATAAGAGATTTCATTAAGGATTTCAAGCAACCTAGAAATTATGCAAGGATTTTAACATTGAAATATGAAGATGCTTGTGAATGGTATGTCAATGATATAATTAACTGAGTTATTTTTTATTAGTGTAATAGAAGTTTCTAGGATAGGTGCATTCAAGAATTCTAATTATAAATAAGTTGTTTTTGCCTTCACCCTCAAACATAAATGGAGGAGTGAATAACAACATGTTTTTAGTGTTTCAAACTCTAACATTTATGTGTATCAACTTTACCTTGTTAAAATAATAAAAGAGTTAATATGGTTATTTTGTTTATTTAATTTTTGTAAAACAACATCATATTAACTATATGTGCTAGGGTATACTTATAGTCAAGTTGATTACATATATAGGATTTATAAGTAAGAGGTTTCTTATTCAATTTGTGGTTAAGTCATTGTTATATTATGTTTTTCCAATGGATTTTTTTAGCAAACCTAGTTTCTCTAGAGTTCCCTTATGCAAGATTCTAAATTACTTCTAACTTCTTTACTTGATGCTAAAATTTATATATGCAAAAATTTCTATCGATTCTCAAAATGCAAATTTAGAGGCTAGGGAGGAAAAATCCATAGATTATGTCTAAGGTAGATGACATTTTAAAATTGATTCCCATGTCTTTATCAAAATTTGAGGAACATATTTATAGTAACTTATCTTTGAAATTGGTAAGTAATTAAGAAAAAACTGATGATGCCTTCTACTACATGATTAGAAGCCAATGTCTCCGTACTTGACATGACCTCCCTCTACTACTACTGCTACTCCATTTCTTTGAAGCTTAGACACCATGATCCTCTCTTCTTTGTCTTCTCCTTCTTTTGTGTATTCTCAACTTCCTCCTTTTTGTAGCAATGAAATGATCCACCGTTGCAAAAATGAAGAAAAAACAAAGGGTTTTTAATTAGCCATGGGCATTACAGGCACTACCTAGCCTCTATTGTTTTTGGTGCTACTGTTAATGGTAACCAAGTCATAGGAAATGAACATGAAGAGTGATTCTTTATGGAGTTTCTTGGTCAAATGTTGCAGCCAGCTTGGGTCCTACAATTTGTCAAAGCCAATGTGCTCATGGCCTGGAATTAGTTGCTTGTAGTAAGGATAGATTTTAAATATGAGTGAGCCCAATGCAAGGTTGCGTTGCCTCATCATTTTAGAACAGTCACTAGGAAAGATGCAACATTTGGAATATGTGGATTTACAAGGTGCTCTAGGTGTTACTATAGTAGCCTTGTGGAGTGTGTGGGTGTTGTAGCATTCCCTTTACTAGTATTACGAACAACAACCATGTTGTCTCCAAGGCTAGAGCATTCTAGGATCTTATGCTAAAATCTTAGGCTATCCTCCGTGAACATGTCAATTCGGCACAAGCAGTCCATGAAAAGCTACATTGGCATTGTTGTGCCAATGAGGGGTTGTCATCTTACTGCAGTTGTCTTCTCTCAAAATCCGGATCTTATCTATGATCAAATTTCAGTATATTTTGCATTGGTCCTAGTCTTAGAATAAACTTTACCAAATACAATATCACCACTACATCACTCTAAGGCACTGTATTGACGAGCCTAGTTGGCAATGATATTATCAAGTTTTTAGGGTTGTTGTCCAAGACCATGCTATGTGAGAGAACATTACACAATATGGGAGTTGACTCCCATAGACTCTTCCCCACCACCATTAATCGATGCATGCTAACACCATCTGGTTACTTGCCATGTGTCATCCAGAAATATTTCCATTTTAGCACTTCTTGTAATTTTCAAATTCCAATTTTTATTTTTGTTGGTTGTTTCAAGTTAATTTTTTCAGCAATTTGAGTTTAAGTTTAGATTTTTGGTTTTACGTTTTTGCATACATGTATAAGTTGTTGTTGGCTTTGTTGGGTATTGTTGCCATTTTTGGGTTGTGGGACATGCTTAGGATATGCAACCATAGATGGAGTTTGTAGAACCATACCTCTCTTTCTAAGGCATTCATCATGATCACAAATTTTCGTAAAGTATTTTTATGCTGAAATTTTCTAAGGTGAACTTTAAAGTTATATTCCATTCCTAAATGAACAAAATGGAATGCCTGCTTTAGTGATGCAAGTGTAAGTATTTAAACCACTTCTTTTATGTATATGATTTTTCTCAAGGTATAATTAAGGGATGTGATACTTTGAATAACATGATAACACATAATTCAATAATTTAAGCGTATTTAGTATTCTTGGGGTCATTTACAAGGCATCTTTAATTTAGTTTCAAGTTAAATATTCATTTCAAAATCACAATCGACATTCTTTATTACTTTTCCCCCAACATTTTTTCACAAATCTTTATATTTAGAACCTCAAACTTGGTTTGTTTCTACTGATGAATGGTGAGTATACCCTACACCCAACCATATGAATCACAAGCATCTATGCATGATCTAGTCAAATTCCAAGGACTTCTAGCCAAGTACACTAGTCTCTAGAAGGTGAAACTAACTATTGCAATCATTGTCTTCCCAATTACACTTGTTAGTACAAGGGTATGATTAAGTATAATTAAGGCATATGATTTTTATCATTTTTATCTTTTTATGATTTAATTCACTATGAATAAAGAATAGAGTAATAAATTGTCTAACTACTTAATTAATCTAATAACTAGCTAACACTTAACTAATTCTAACATAAGCATTTGTTCCCACTTGCCATATATATCCTAAACATGTTTAACACTACTTGGTTACCAAACGTTAAGTGTTACTGGGATTACCAAGTACCAAGCGTATGCTTGAAGTGGTCGTACTTATGTGTTTTAATTAATTACTATTTAACCTATCTTAATAAATTAATTACTTAATTACTTAAAACATTAAAGGAAATTGCTTAAAATATTAAATGCATAAAAGAAACAATTAATCGAATTTCAAAGTGTTGCAAGGTTGATCAGAAAGCTTGTCTTTATTGCCACACACATTGGAGTGCTAAGGTATAATAGTGCTTGAATAAAGATCCATACACTCTTTGACTCCTATTGTGGGCACTTAGAAAATATTCTAACTTCTAAATGGAAAAACTATAAGAGCTTCACTGCAACTATGAGACTTGATGACATAAATGCAATTGAAGGTGCACATTTATAGGTGAAAATAGGGGGCCTGTCTATGGGTACACATCAACGGGTCAAACTCCATGTCAACGAGATCACGTTGATAGGGCCACATTGATGGCATCCCATCAACATGACTAATCATGATGCTTCATGATACCCTCATGACTGAATGACAACTCATTCTCGAGTTCTTTACAAAATTTTGAAAGATATGTAATTTATTTATACACAAAACAAACATAGAAACCTAAGTGCCTGAGTGTACAATTTTACAATGATTACAAAATTTTACTGTTCAGGAAAATAAAATTGAACACTAGGACAAAACTAACAAACACAATTCCTCAAATGTTGTGAAGACATTGGAGAAGATCAAATGGTTCTAGGTGGTGGATGCTCTTGAGGCTTTGAAGGGCTTTCTCCAGCTTTAGGTGCATGTAGTGGTTAAGGCGGGTGTGGTCGTCCTGAGGTAGCTACAACTTTTGGTGGAAGACAAAAGGTGTCTAACAGTGCCTTCATCTTCTCCTCCTTTCCCCTAGGATCATTCATGGTCCATGCAATGTCTCAAATCTGGATTAGAATGGGAACATCCTAGGGATAGGGCATTACTAGAAATAGCTTCTTAATGTTGATAAACTAGGCAATGAAAAGTTTACGTTCAACATCGAATGCCTTGACTACATTCTATAGCTCTTGGTAGTTATTCATCCTCTTAGCTAGGTTCTTAGTAGTTGATCATTGATTGATGCATCTTGTCTTGAGAACCTCAAGTTTGACATTGAAAATCTCAAGCTTTTGCTTGGTCTCCTTATGGATCTTGAACTCTACCTCATACAATAAATATGAGCTAGCCACTTGTTTCTCTTACTTTAACCATGGTCATCTAGCAATAAGCATTGCTAGGTTTGCATAATGGAGATTGGTATGCTCCATGTACTTTGTCATCTCCTTAATTTGCAACTCTTTCATGCAAATCTTTGCTTTGTTATAATCATTAAACCCATCAAAGATAGGCTACCAGACATCACCTCCTTCTTTAAGCTGTTGGAGGGCCTCATTGACTTTTACCTTCATCATTTGGATATGTTTTTCATTAACTTATTTATGTATATTGAACTGATCTCTATAGTGATTTTTGGCCCTCTCAAATTGGAGAGCCTCATTCTTCTAGGCAACTATCTCTATTCCAGATTTTTGATGAAAATATTGAACTTCCTTTATGGGGAGATTTATGTTTTTGATTGCCAATCTCCTCACTTCATTGTTCACTTTGGCTAGCTCCTCCTGCTATTGATGGATAAAATCTTATAGTTGTCATTTTTACACATCAACATTGCATAGGCAGTGGTTTTTTGTGATTAGGTGCTTGTTCTCTTGGCGAGTTCGATCCATGTCCTTTTGCATGTTATAGATCATCACATTTACTAAGGGCTAATCAAAGACCACTGACTCCTTCATGAACTCAGCCTCTTTAAGTTTCTATTGAAGTTATTGAAAAGCTTCATCTCTTGTGGTTGTTTGGCCAAGTACCATGAGATTGAGGAGATGGGCTTTAAGTTCAGCAACCTCCATGGTCAAACATTGATTTTTAGTTTTGGTCATTTCAAGCTACCCCTTCAATATGATACACCTACCCTTTTCCTCAAGTAGCTATGATTGGATAACAATGATATTATACAGAAGGTCAAAAACATCTGGAATCTGTTACCCGACTCCCACTAGTCACTCTAGTAACTCCTCATGTTGGATTGCACTCAATCTGTTGCTAACTATTCCTTTAGACATCTGCACATTCCGAGTGAAGAAGCATTTGGCATAGATGCCACAAGTGCATTTCTAGACCTCCTTGTTTGCATTTAATGCTTCAAAAATTATTGGCTTCTATTAGGTCATTCATCTTGCTAAGACTATTCTATTTTGGTTTCTTTTTTAGGAATTTGTCAAACATATTCCACTTCAGGCTCCTCCCGAAGAGGTCCCATGGCATGGGTCTCTACTTTCTCATGGGGTTGTTTTTGCCCCTTCCTATTCATGGTCATTTGTCCCTTGGTTGGGATGGTCCTCCTTCTTGCATGTGCTTTCCTTTAGGTGCCATCTGTAATCACAACATGATCAAATATCAACATTCAATGTGTAACTTATAACATTTAAGTACCTTTCTCATTGGATGGTTACACTTAGGCTAAGTTTGAACCATGGAAAATTAATTATTTTATTATTATTTTGATGATTTTTAACTTAGAATGTTACCAGAGCTTGTTGAAAGGGTTTAACTCTCATAAATTAATGTTTTAATGTTGATTTCTTTGTTAAACCTTGTGGGAGTTAGAAACTTTTTTGAAAATTTTTTTCATCAAAAACTTAAGGTTTGTGGCCCCCATGATAAAGAGCTTACCTCCAGTAGCTACAAGGTCAAAGAACAAAGTGAATCAGACAAATGGTTAGGAAGATATGACTCTTGGAAGTTTCTCAGCTCAGAAAAATTGAAAAACTCCCCTCTCATTTGAAAGCAAATATGAAAATTGCTAACTATGGCCACCTATATATAGGTGAGTGGACCCTTGTGTTGATAGGATCTTGTATATGAGGTTCCATTTATGCGTGGGCTCCATTGACAGGTACCTATCTATAGAGCTTGATCAAAATTTTCACTTTGAATATCTTGTAAAAAATAAAGAGTTTTCTTATGAAATTGGTGTCCATAGAGAGCCAGAAAAGCCATGAACATGATGAAATCTTGAAGAGGGTTTGATGAATCATGAAAATTGGAGAAATGATTGAGAGAATGAGATTTATTGAAGAAAATGCCTTAAGGAGTGCATAGTTGGATGCACAATGGGACACACAAAAGACTAGATTGCAAAAATGCCTAAGGAACTTAACTAACCAAACCAAGAGTCATGCAAGTGGGTCCTCCTCATAGGAAGTTCATTTTGTTTTTGCCCTTGCATAACTTCAACTAAGGAGTCTGTGGGCTCCATAGTTGATTAATGGTTATGAAAAGTTAAGGACCAAATCCAGAAGAATCTACCTATGAATTTTGAAACATCAAACTTAGACATTGAACAAAAACATGAAAACTAGCAATGAGGTAGGTTACAGAAAGCATTGATGGATGAGAGAGAAGGTGAGATGGAATTCCAAATTATGGTCACATGAAGTCCCTTGTAGATTTCTTGGTTAAATGACCTGATAAAATCCATCCTTAGTCTAGATCAAAACCAACCACTTTTAGTGACTTCGCATCACCACTTTAAGATTAGATCATCCCTTGGAGACACAAGAATGCTCCCACAGATCAATTACTAGTCCTTAATTGAGAAGAAAAGAGAAGTAGAAAGTGAGAGAGGGCCTTAGTTAGATAGGACATTTAAGCATGGGTAACATGTCTTTTTAGTTCCATAACTAATGTTTGTAGCCCATTATTTTATTTGAGGGATGTGCTTTGAATTCCCATTATATTTTTTTGTTGTGTGTTTTTTTTTTGGATTTTATGTTTTATTGGATTTTTTTGGATGGGAACCACACCATGTAAAGACTTATTAACTTCCTATTATTAGTTGACACGGAATGTACTTCAGTAAGTAGAAAGGTACAAAGAGCATTGAATCCCCTTGAAGTCACACCCTTTTCAAATTGTTTGAATCTTTTCCAAGTTTGGAAACTACCAAGATCACAAGTTCATTAAAGTTTCATTAATGAAAAAGGGATCTCATATTCTCAAAATAAGAAAGACCATAGAGTTAATGGATAGGTGGATGATGTGGACTCACTACCTATTGCATGAAAAAGAAACTTTGTCTTAGTTGTCATTCATTAAAATTCAAAAATAGAAACAAGACATTAGTAATCAAGAACATTAAGTACAAATGACCATTAGCAAATAGCTACAACATCACTATGTCCTGTTGGGGACAAAGCATTTTATTAGCAAACAAGAAGAAAATCACACCAGAAGAAAGTAAAATATACAATAAATTGTAAAATATTTAAGAAAGATAAAATGTACTAGCGATGTTGTAAACTAAAAAATGATGTAAAATAAAGAAAGTGTAAAAAAAGAAGTGTAAAAAGTAACAAATTGCAAGACAAAAAATTGTAAAACAAAAAGGGAGAAAAATTGAGGAGTCACTTTAATAATTAGCATAGATGGCCATCTCCCTCATGATTGAGTTGAAAGGAGAAGATTTGAAAGATTGAGCATGGCTATCCATCCGATGAGGTGTTGCTTGCACTGGCTTACTTGTGCTTATGGAAAGGTTTAACTTGTTGCATGTTGACCAGTTGTTTCTTATTTGGACTTTCAGATTTGTAGATCAACATGGCCCTAAAAGAAAAGGTTTCATAAATGATGTAAGGCCTTGTCCACTACATTTGGAACTTAGTTCGTTGTGGCACATGTGTGGGGTTCTAGTGGAGAACCTTGTCTTTAGGTTGAAATTTAACTTTCATTATTCTAAGATCATGGTGCTTTTTGTTGAATGCCTTATGCACTTCATTTAATGATAGGGCCACCAATCGATTCTCATCTAGCACATTAAGGTTGATCAATCTTTATTTTTGTGCTAAGCTTAAGTTAAGGTCAAGGTCATAGGCCATTGAAAGTGTATGGAGCTTGGATTGAATTGGAAAAGTTGGTAATTTCCCATACACCAGCTCATAGGGAGAGTAGCCTATAGGGAGTTTTCATGTGGAGCAATAGGTCCAAATTGTATTTTTGAGTTTTGTGCTTTAGTCTCTCCTATATTTGCTAATTATTCTTGTCAAGATATTAGTGATTTTCCTATTTGTAACCTCTACTTGACCATTGGTTTGGGGTGGTAAGGTGTTGTTAGCTTATGTTCAACCCCCAAGCATTGCATGAGCTTGTGAAAAGTAGCACCTATAAAATGAGTATCATTGTCAAAAATCAATGCAAATGGCACTTCAAACCTATTTACAACATTTTATTGTACAAACCAAGTAACAATAGATGATGTATAGTTGATAATGGTTGCTACTTTTCCCCATTTTTTACAATAGTCAATAGTAACTATTATGTCAACCTTTCCATTTGACATGGGCATGATGGGGCACATGAAGTCTATGCCCTAGATGTTGAAGAATTCTAGTGGTTGAATCCACTGTTGAGGTCCCTCCATTTGAGAAGTTATCCCACCATCTCGTTGATAGCATTCACAAGAGTGGACAAATTTTTGGGTGTCCTTGAAGAGTGTTGGCCAGTAATACCCTACCATTAGGATCTTAATGGCCATGTGTCTCCCTACATAATGATCCCCACAAGGGCTCTCACAAGCATCTTGAAGAATGTGCAATTGGTCAACATTAGGAACACACCAATGAACTAGGCCATTAGCATACACCTTGTAAATGTGTCCATTGATTTCCATGAAGTGTTTGACCTGATAAAGAAACTATTGTTTCTTTTGATGGTTCAAGTCTTATGGCATCTCTTGAGTGAGAAGATAAGTGAGGATGCCATTGTACCATTTTGGTTCAGTAGGCAGTTGTTCATTTATTACACTAGCAAAGAGGAGTTCAACAAGAAATTGATGAGAGAGTGAATTCTACTTCTCTTTGTTGTCCCATTGTAACTAAGATAGGTGATCAAAAACTTCATTCTTAGTTCACTTTTGATCTATCATTGTAAGATCGAACTCCTATAAGATCACTAGCCACTGTATGACATGGGTGCTCACCGTTAACTTGTTCACGAGGAATCGAATGACACTATGGTTAGTATGCACAAACACTTTGTATCTAAGCACATAGTGCCTAAAATTCTCCAAAACATACACCATTTCCATCAACTCTTTCTCCATTATGGTGTAGCTAATCTTTGCACCCACAATGCTTCGGCTTACGTAGTGGATGTAATAAGGATATTTCTAATCATCCAACTATGTAAGCACAACTTTCAAGGTATAGTACAATGTGTTCCTCATGATGTGAAATGGATGGAACCAATCAAGTGCTTGTAGAATTGGAGTTTTAATGAGCTTCTCCTTGAGTTGCTGGAATGTCTTTTTACATTTCTTAGTCCATATGAATGGAGCATCTTTCTTTGTGAGCTCGAACAATAGTTTAGCAATCTTAGAAAAATTCTCTATGAATAGATGGTAGTAGCCAGTGTGTTCAAGGAATGACTAGACATCTTTAACAATTTTTGGTTAGCAAGTTATTCCTTCGATGACCTTAATCCTTTTAGGATCCACCTTAATCTCTACTTGAGAAATTTTATGACCTAACACAATGCCCTCTTGGACCATGAGATGGCTCATTTGGTTAGTTGAGCCAAAAATTAATCTTCATGCATCTTTTAAGCACTTGCTCAAGGTGTTCTAGGGCCTACTCAAATGTAGCACCATAGGTGGAGAAGTCATCCATGAAGACTATAACCTAGATACCAATTTGCTACTAAAAAATGCTAATGATAAGGTATTGGAATGTTGTAGGGGCATTCAACAGACCAAATGACATATTTTGATATGCAAAAGTCCCCCAAGGACTTGTGAATGTAGTCTTGACCTAATCCTCTAGCACTATTTAAATTTGGTTATAACCACTATAACCATCCAGAAAGCTATAAAAACAATGCCCAGAAATAGTATTTAACACCTAATCCTCAAATGGAAATAGAAAATAATCTTTGAACGCCACCATGTTCAATAGCTTGAAGTCAATACACATCCTCCACTTGCCATCTTTCTTTGGGACAATTACAAGTGGGCTAACCCACTTGCTATCTGTGATGGGATAGATGGAACTCACATTGAGAAGTTGTTTAATTTACTCTTTAACAATCTGCTTCAATTTGGGGTTCAGCCACCACTATAGGTACCTTTTTGGCTTGATGGAAGGATCAGTATAGATGCGATGTTGACATATCCTAGGATCAATCCTAGTGAGTTTAGGATATGACCAAGAAAAAATTATTGGCCATTTATTAACCACATTCAGTAGAATCTTTTTCTGCTTAGGAGCAAGATTGACATTGATTATTATTGACTTTCCATTTTTTAAGAAAGCATACTTCATGCCAGTAGGTAGAGTTTTCAACTCTAAGGGCTCATGTTTGAAATTTTTAGGGATTTTCAACTCTCCCTAATAATTGTCATTAGGTTCATCATCAGAGAGCTGGTGATGAACTTACTCAAGTTCATCCATGCCTTCAACATATGCACATGTTAAGTTCTCAATTAGTTCTATGCAAGGTGTGCTACTTGTAGGATTAGTTGTCAACCATTAGATATCCTCCCATTTTATGGCTCCTATGTATAGGCACTTTTGGATTTTAGATTTATCTACACACTGTTTGCATGCTTTGATTGATGTGCTTTTGATGGATTATAATTTTTGCACATAGTTGCACCTTGTATCGCTATATGCGATGCATGGAATTCTCTTCTTCTTGATCTTTCTAAAAGAATTTTTTTGAAAATTTCCAAGGAAAGATCTTTGATGCCCATTCATGCATTAACATTGCTCAACCAAGCCCTTTCCATAATGATTGGAAAATCCCCCTTGAAGTTGTCAACCTTGATCACCAGGAAATCAGTAGGATAGGACCACCCATAGACAGTGGTCATAACATCCTTAACTAATCCCAAGAAAAAAATGATGGATGAATTTGTCAATTTTAAATGAATGTTGCTCTTCTTGAGAGGAGGTAGGTTCCAGGATTTGTACATTTCATGAGAAAGCAAATTGACACTAGAACTTGAATCAAGAAGAGCCTTGCATGGCTCATTTTTAGTAATTTGCAAGAAGATGAGGGGACTTCCATGATCAACTCTTTTCTTGGGAATGTTACCAACCTTGATACAATTAGATACAACATGGGTTAACATGATTGTGTAGATCTTGGGAGGTGTTTGGTTTGAAGGATTCTTAAAAGGAATAGAGGATGAATGAGACACAGGGTGGCTAGTTACATGAGTCAATGAGGGCTTTGTAGGGTTATTGGTTTGGAAGAATGGTCTTTTATAGGATTTGATTTCTAAACCACTCGGCTACGAAGCTGGCTATAAGTTAACAACCTTGGTAGCATTGTGTTGCTATGGTTTTGTAAGAATATCATCCTACATGGATTGAGTAGGTGGTAATTAGGTTGAGGGTAGAGGGACATGTGTTGAAGGATGAGGAGGATACTGATGAATGAGGGATCCCCTTTGGGAGATGGAAAATGAGCTTTGTAGTACTTCGAAGGATAGTAGTGATGTTGGAATGAGGCATGACTAGAAGAGTCATGTGGAGACATGGGTTTCTAAACATTGTATCCATATGGATTTAGCTTTCTGCATGGGTAATACTACTTCAATGGTGGCATCCCCATGACTGTGGGTGTTACCATTGATAATATTTCTCATATGGTTGTGGTGGAGCTCCACTTGGATAGTAAAGTTGTTATCAATGGAATTGCCTTAGATTACCGTGAGGATAAGGTAATCTTTTAGGTGTTTGCCTTCTTGTGAGTCTAGGATTTAGAGTGTACACCCCAAACTCCTGCAAGTGTGACACAATAGGGTAACATCTCTTAGGATGTTCATATTGGTATATGTCACACCCACCATCATTATCTGATTTTGACTTCACAACCTCTTCTACTACAACAGCCTTACCCTTACCCCTTTGGTAGGCACATTGAACTTCCTTTCTGCTCTTATGATCATGATCACTACTTTACCCTGTTGGATTTTTCTATAAGTTTTAGAGTAGTTTGGAATTTTTCATCCAAAGATTTCCACATTTTTTCTACCTCAGCCAAAATTTTGGAATAAAATTTTTGAATTGGCAAGGTTTTTCGCTATACCACTTCATCAAGTGGTGCCTCCTCCTCACTATCACAGAATCAGATCTTCCTTTTTTTAATGGAAAGATCCCAGTTATATTCCTCAACACTTTCCCATTTCCTTAATTCTTCTTCTTCTTTTGCAAGTTGCTTAATTAGGCTTTGAATGTGATGGACGCTTAGTTCTAACAGTCTTTCTTGGGCATAAACCCCAAAAGTTCTCCTTGTTTCTGATTAGTGTCCATCTATGATATGGCAAAGCTACTCCTGCTAAGAATAACCATGGCCAAGACATCTGTGCAAAAAGGGAATAACACCTACTCATGATTGCATCCAAGGATTCATGTGTTCCTTGTCGCTAGCCTTGGATTTACTTTCTTAAGTTGGAAAGTTGAGAGTACATTTGATATTTGTCATTAAACAACTCAAGCATTGTATTCCATCTACAAATTAATTCTAGCTCCAAAGAGTGGTACCAACTTTCTACTTCTTTTTTGAGTGTCTTTTGAAATAGCTTAAGTTTTTTCTTGTCATTCTGTATGTTCTACAAGGTACAAACATCATGAAAGGATTAAAAATGGATTTGTGGATTTGAGTTATATCCCCTCTCAAATCTAGGAATATTGTTCATATTCAACCTTTTAATTCTACTATCTTTCACAAGCCTGGTTGGAATTTTAGCTACCTTTGTGATGTTTAGCATGCTTCAAGTTGCAAGCAAAGGCTCATCATCATTATGATTTCAATGGCTCCTATGATGTCCTCTTCTACCCCTTTGTTCATGGTAGGGCCTACGATAATTGTTATTCTGTTATTCATCTCCGTCACTATTTCATCCTTTGTAGTTTTGGTTAGATTCAAAGGAGGAAGAAGAAGAGGCAAATTGATGAGTCCCAATATCGGATCCTCAATATCGATTCCCAATATCAAATACGCAATATTAGGGATGCCAAAGTGATATCGGACATGCAATGTCAGAACCTATCATGTTGCCTATAAATAAGAGATAGGGGCACTTGGTTTTGGTATTAGTTTTTAGTCCCTTAGCCGAACTCTTGCAGTTTTTCTATTTCAGAGCTAGAATTATTTTTGAGTGCCCATAGTAGGAGTCATAAAGCAAACAAATCTTTATTTGAGCATTGTGTACCTGAGCACACCTTGTGTCCAGAAATAAAGACAAACTTTGTGATAAACCTTGTAATATTTAGAATAACTTAATTATTGCATTTAATGTTATTTACTATTATTTGATACTCTCATTAGTTAATCAATGTTATTTTTATTGAATTATAAATAATCAATGAATTAGCACACTTAGCATGACCACTTCGAGCATACGTGAAACACTTGGTAACCTAGTAACGACTAGCGTTTGGTAATCCTAGTAGTGTTACACTAGTTTAGGATGTGTCTGGAGAGTGGGAATAGATGCTAGTATTAGGATTTGTTTCACGTTAGAGTTATAAAAATCCATTAGTTAATTAAATATTTTCATTGCATGCAGTTAGGAGACTAAGATAGAAAATATAAAAAGCATAAAAATCATATACCTCGAGTTTACTTAACCATACAATTATGCCTTACAAGCAAGCTTGGAAAGACAATGACCACATAACTCATCCTTGTTCTATGTAAGTGCATAAGCACTTAATTCTTGGAGTTCGACTAGATTGTGTGTGAACACTTGTATTCATATGGTTGGGCGTAGGGGTACCTTGCCACTCATCATTGGCATCATTGTTGGGGATTTTGTTGTTTGTGCATTGATTAGAACTTAGGAAATCTTTCCATCATTGGAACAAACCCTTAGAGTAACTATCCTACAATCACTAGAAAAGGGTATCACATACTAACTAATCAATCATGTCTCCTTCTTTTTATGAGAGTGATTCACCGACTAGGTTTAACACCATGAATAATCAGAGATGGTGTGCACATGATGATCTGCTAATGCCCCAACAGTTTCACATAGTATACACTGATCCTGATGAGTATATACCAAAATTTACCTTTATCCTCCACTAGGATGAACAACTATGATGGCGTGATTTAGAAGCTAACATAGTGTTACCTCCCGATTGCTCAATCCCAGGCATGCTTCTTCATGCTCTGACACAAATTGACATGCAACACTTACAATCGGAGTACATTGTGCATGAACAAGATTCAAGAGATTATTGACCCATGAAGGCACAACACCAGAGGGATTTGCAACATAAGAGATATTACAAATCCATGAAGGGAAAGTGGTCTTAGGATGTCCTGTATGTCCTAAGTAAAAATGAGGATGGTGAACCTATCTTGGGAGGTTTTCCATAGAACAATGTTCCTCTCTTTGACCTTGGTCAAGGAGTTGAGTATCAGAATCTTCACTCAACTATTCATAACCTAGGTTCTAGTACCAATGGACACAAAGGGTCTGGAAAAGAAACATGAACACATGGAAATGATGAACATTCCAGTCCTAATCGTGACCAAGGCCATGACCACCGAAGAAAAGGTGATAGGCACTGTCATGGTGCTAGTCCTCCTTTCTCTTCATCTTCATCATCTCCTTCCCCCTCTTCTTTGGGATCTAAACACAGTCGCAAAGAGAAAGACCATGAGGATAATAGTAAGAAAAATAGAAATCACCAACAAAATAGTTGGGAAAGGGGATGAGGGCATTTCACAGAGACACATCATGAAAGAAGGGAGAGTAGGGAACAACATAGGTATCATAGACACCATAGACAACATGATCATGATGAACCCCTACTCACCACTCGAAGTAAATTAGATATAATAGAGGTTGTTAGGATTCTAACAAGGCACTAGAAGGATATTAGGATCAAAAGACTAGACATGAATAACATCCCACGATTTGAAGGGGGATACAATGCTGATCCTGAAAACCATCTACAAGCATTCCATGATGCATGTGCCTTGAAAAATATCAAAAATGAGTGGCAAAAGCTAAAGTTGTTTCCATGGACATTGATCAAGGAAGTGGAAAGCTAGTATCGGTCCTTAGAACTAGAATCCATTCATTGATGGAGTACCATGTTAGAGCTATTCAACGATAAGTATCAAACATACTCCCAAGTGTCCAACCTATGTAAGCAAATCCAAGGATGGGAACAAAGAGGACATGAATCCTTGGATGCTGCCATGGGCCGATATTATACATTATTACATTGTTGCCCTGGCTGTGGTTACTCGCAAAAGGAACAAATACGCCATCTTGTAGATGGGCTTAGGTACGAAACATGAAGAACCCTTGGGACTTATGCTCGAGGAAGGCTATCCAAGATCAGAGCCCATCAAATACAAAGATTGTTAGAACAAGTTGCCAAGGAGGAAGGTGAGTTGAGGAAAAGAGAAAGTGCAGAGAAGTACAATAGAGATACTTCCCTCTGAAAGAAGGAAATTAGATTTTGCAAAGATGAAGAAGAGTCATCACTTGAAGAGATGATGAATAGAAAGACTTTGCCCATTCAAAAATTTGCATTAGAAGTATCGATAAAGGTGGATCAAATGTGGAACTCCCTAGATGACAAATTTCAAACTATTTTAAAAATAGTAGAGGAGTCTAGAGAACAAAGTAGCGACCAAGAGAGAAGGAAAAAGAATGAAGTTGAGTATGCACATAACAAGGGTAAGGAAAAGTTGCCATCATTGAAGAGGTTGTGGATTTAGACACAGACAATGATGGTAGATGTGAGATATGCCAATATGAACATCCTAAAGGATGTTGCCTAATAGTATCACATCTGCAAGAATCTGGGGTGTATGCACTAAACCCATGGTTAAACAAATGAAAAACACTGAGAAGGTTATCTTATCCTCAAGGTAACCCAAGGCAGTTCCACCAAACCTTGACATATGATTTGAGTGGAGCTCCAACACAATTGAATGAACAGTATCAACAGTGGAAACACCCACAATCATGGGAAATTCCACTACCATGTCAAAAATATCCTTATTGTCAACCTGACCCATATGGTATTATGTTCAGAAACCAATCTCTCCAGGTGACTCTACTAGTCACGTCGCTCCTTAGCCTCACTACCAAACCACCGAATACTAAAGAAATCCTTCTCCTAGGAGTGATGTTTCACATACATACTATGCTTCTCATCCGACTGCACCTCTTCCACCCTCAAGTTCGTTACCACTTGCTCCAACTATGTAGGGTGTGCTTCCTAGCCAACCACAGCAACGTAACGCTACAAGGGTTGTCAATCCTCAACCTACTTTTGGTTCAGACTACCACACAAATAAGAGATCTTTCTTTAGAACCAACAATCCAAGCAAGTCCTTACAACTACAAGTGGATAATTATCCAAACACCTCATCATCATTTGAATCTTCGAAGCTTCTTTTGAACCAAAAATCGCATCCAACACATACTGTCATGTTAACCCACGCCATTTACTGGATTAAAGCTAGCCATCTTCTTAGGAAATTCTCTGATCTTGGAAGTCCTCTTATATATTTTCAAATCATTGGAAATCATTGGAAATACAAATAATTGTATCTCCATTATAAGAGGAATCTTTGCATCTCTGATCATTGGAAGTCCTCTTTTGGATTTAGGTTTTTGTGTTAGCTTAATCTCTCAAGAAATGTGTAAAGCTTGGAACCTACCTCCACTAAAGAAGAGTAACATCCATTTAGAGTTGGCCAACTAGTCCATTGCTATTCCATTGGGATTAGTGGAGGACGTTGTCACCACTATTTGTGGGTGGTCATATCCAATTGATTTCCTAGTGATCGAAGTCAATAACTCTAAGGGAGACTTCCCAATCATAATGGGAAGAGCATGGCTAAGTATGATTGATGCACACCTAGGAATACATGATCTTTCCCTAGAGATATCAAAAGAAAATACGTTTGGAAAAATTAGGAAGAAGAAAGTTCCATGCATCGCATACAGTGACATAGGGTGCAACTACGTGTAGAAGTCTTAGTTTGTACAATGCTTATCATTGCCTGCATGCAACCAGTGTGCACAAGTAATGGAGATACAAAGATGCTTGTATGCAGTAGCCACAAGACAAGAAGGCACCCAGTGGCTAATAGCTAACTGAGAGAGCAATTCAACTTTATGCATGGAACCAACTAAGAGCTTAACTTGTGCTTATATCGATAGCATAGATGCATTAGAGTAAGTCCATCGCCAACTTCCAAGTACTGACACCGAAAATATCAACTAGGGAAAGTTGAAAATCCTTGATGAGTTTAAGTAAGAGACCCTTAAATTAAAACCATTGCCTACTAGTATGGAGTATGCATTTCTCAAGAATGGAAAATTGGTAATCGTTAATGCTAAGATTGCTCCTCAACAAAAAGAAAAAATGCACAAGGCCTTTAATAAACAACATCATGACCTAACAATTCAAAAATTCAAATACCAACTAGGAGATAGGATTCTTTATTAGAATCCTACACATGTACCACAATGAACTAACTTTCAAACAATGTGGGAAGGACCCTATATCATTCATGAAAATTTTCCTTTAGGGGCCATGATGATCTATGAACCTGGAAGCCCAGATAAGAAATTATTTGTCCACATACAGCAAACCAAACCCTTCCATAAGCCTAAAATGGCCAGTACTAACACTACCTCTATTGATGGATAGCCCTGCTCATTATTTTGGATCCCCTCCTTCGAACTCAGTCATGGGGGAGACGACCACCAATGCCAACTCTTTTAAGCCCTCAGTTTCTTTTGTCTTTTTTTTTTGTTTTACACATTTTTCATATTTACCTATTCTTGTTTTACACCATCGTTAATATTTTTATTATTTCTTTCTTTGTTACCTTTTGTTTAATTTATTTTCACTTGTCACATAATAAGTGCTCATGATGATGGGTTGGACTATAATAGTGTTGGTTGTTAATGTTTTGTTTTTATCTTTGACTTTCGATGTTGATGCTAAGATATGGTTTCTTTTGATAAAACAAGCAATGAGTCCACAACATCCATTCATCCATTCAACTCTATTATCTCCTTTTGTTTTGGAAATGTACTGTCCCTTTTTCTAAGCAAACCTATTAATGAATTTGTGGCTTAGTATTCTTCAAACCAAAGAAGAATTCAAATGGATTGAAAATGATGTTACTTCAAGGGGATTCCATGCATTTGTGATGGCCATTCTCTTGGATACTTGGATGTTTTTCATAAATTTTTTGCCATTCCGCTATCAACTAATATCAAGAAGTTGCACAAATCAAATAAGTCTTTGCATGGTGTGATTCCTACTTAAACAAAAAAAAAAAAATTGGTAGGAATTCAAAGCATACCCCTTAGACACAATAAAGGAACATGGGCTACAAGCACTAGTTATGGCACTGGAAAGACATGTTACCCATGCTTGAAGGTTCCTTCTAACTAAGGCCCTTCTCACTTTTTGCTTCTCTATTCTTCTCCTTTTGGAATGGTGGTTGCTTGGTGAAAGCATTCTTATTGCTTTAGGAGGATGGGTTGGTCAAGTATGTTGATGTGAGGTCACTGGATGTGGTTAATTTTAATCTAGATTTGGGCTAAGTTTTATTAAGTCACCTTAATCACATACTACCCAAGGGACTTTACACAACCTTGATCTTGGGATTCCATTCCATTCTCTCTTCTCTTTCCATATTCCATCTCATTGTCAATTTTATGATCAGTCTATATCTTGGTCGACACATTGTTATTCTTGGGTAAATTCTTTTGGGTGAATTCTTAACTATTGTGTCCATCTGTCATTCCTAGAACCTACGAACTCTTTAGTTTGTGGGTTTATCAGGGCATAAAGGGCATGAGCCTACTTTGGGGAGGAACCACTGGCATTCTTTTTTGGTGCAATTGTTAAGTTCTTTCCCTTAAACATTTCTTGCAATCAACTATTTCTCATTTCATCCCATCTATGGCATCCATTTTTCTCTACCCTTCTATGCATTTTTATTGGCTTCATCATTGTTATTTCTCTAATCTTTCTTATTCTTTTGTTTTCCATCTTATTGCTACCAGAGGTTCACTCTTAGTCATGGGGGCTTGTTGCAAATTTTTCCATTCCATTATTTATCTCACCCCTACATCTTGGGTACTTATCAGTTACAAACCTCTAACCCAGTATCTGCCATACCCACAACCTAACCAATGTGCTTCATATCAAGGCAAGGTATCAATTACATTATATCTTATCCATCCTTACTAATTCATGATTGTGTTGTGTGTGCAGATGGTGATCACATGAACAATGAACTGGGATAGGAGAGAGCACTTAGGATGGACAGGAGCAAGAACATTTACACAAGGAACAAGATTGGTCATGTGGCCATGGATGAACAACGGTGTGCACATTTTTGACATCGGCAGCAATGCGCTTCATTTTCTTTTCTCTCTCCCTCTCTTCAAGCTATCAAATGAGGGTCTAGATGTCATCTATGTACAATGTTCACCACAATGGTCATGAACATCAATGATGTAATACGTTTGTCGATCTATTCACTAGGCACTTTGATTCTGTCATTCCATGTCATTGTCAGTTATCGTTCAGTCAATAATCCCATACCTTTCCAATATTTTGTATGGAACTTAAGGATGAGTTTTCATTCAGTCATGGGGGTATGATGAGTCTCGATATCAGATCCTCAATATTGGACCCTCGATATCGAATACATGATATCGGGGATGCTGAAGTGATATCGGACATGTGATGTCAAAACCTGTCTCATTGCCTATAAATAAGAGATAGGGGCACTTGGTTTTGGTATTAGTTTTTAGTCCCTTAGCCGAACTCTTGTAGTTTTTCTATTTTAGAGTTAGAATTATTTTTGAGTGCTTGTAGTAGGAGTCATAAAGTGAATAGATCTTTATTCGAGCATTGTGTACCTAAGCACACATTATGTTCAGAAATAAAGATGAAATTTGTGATAAACCTTGCAACATTTAGAATAAATTAATTATTGCATTTAATGTTATTTGATACTCTAATTAGTTAATCAGTGTTATTTCTATTGAATTTTTAATTATCAACGAATTAGTACACTCAACAAGACCACTTCGAACATACGTGGAACACTTGGTAACCTAGTAACGACTAGTGTTTGGTAATCCCAATAGTGGTACATTGGTTTAGTATGTGTTCAGAGAGTGGGAACGGATGCTGGTGTTAGGATTTGTTTCACATTAGAGTTATAAAAATCCATTAGTTAATTAAATCTAAGATAGAAAATATAAAAAGCATAAAAATCATATACCTTGAGTTTACTTAACCATACAATTGTGCCTCACAAGTAAGCTTGGGAAGACAACGACTGCATAACTCATCCTTGTCCTATGTAAGTGCATAAGCACTTAATCCTTGGAGTTCGACTGGATCACGTGTGAGCACTTGTATTCGTATGGTTGGGCATAGGGATACCTTGCCACTCATCAAAGATGAAGAGGATGGAAAGGAAGGAGGACTGTCACCACCATGATGTTTTGCAGCTCCTCTCTGCTTGTCATAGTCATGATCATTAGATTTATCATCATCATGATTCTTGCCCGAGCCCTTACCTTAACTTCCACTTTTTCCTGAACTAGGATTGTTGATAGTGAATTATAAGTTTGGGTTTAAGCCCCTTTCATTGGAGTCAAGGGATGGAGAATCTTCATGTTGAGATCCCCCAGAGGGAGGATCCTCATTATCTTTTTGATTTAGCAAGAACAATAGGTTAGCAAACTATTTCCCCTTTGTAGCTTCATGCTACTTCTCTTGGTGTCAATCTCTTTTGCATTGTGTTTCAATGGGATAGTAGTGATAATAGTCATGGTCCTACATAATGTATTCTTTATGAAGATCCTAGATGTCTAACCTCTTAAGAGTTTGGAGCAACATCCTAGGAATAGATCAGTCTGGTGGCAACACAATGTTCCCTTCCATGTCTCTCCATTGCAGCTATTCATCTCGATGCATGATGAAGGTGAAATCAGGTACAAATTCATTTGGATGAGTATCCACCACTTTGATTTCTTGGGGCATTGGCAATTTTGATTCATCATGCCCATGAAAAGAAAAAATTTTCTCTTAGAAGAAAAATAATAGTGTTCTTTAATTATAATAATAATTATTATTCAAATGATTATGACTTTAGGGTTTGCTCCAACAATCTGAAATAATTTCCACTAAGTCCTAGAGAGTGCACGTAGTAAACTATAAGTCCTTGGTAATGGTACCAATGATGAACAAAAAGTATACCCTACACGCAACCATATGAATCACAAGAGTTTACGCATGATTTGGTCAAGTTCCAAGGACTTCTAGCCTTCTAAGTACACTAGTCTCTAGAAGGTGAAACTAGCTATTACAATTATTATCTTCCCAATTACACTTGTGAGTACAAGGGTATGATTAAGTATAATTGAGGCATATGATTTTTATCATTTTTATGTTTTTATGATTTAATTTGCTATGAATAAAGAATAGAGTAATAAATTATCTAACTACTTAACTGATCTAATAACTAGCTAACACTTAACTAATCCTGACATAAGCATCTAGTCCCACTTTCCATACACATTTTGAACACATTTAATGCTAAACATTAAATGTTACTAGGATTACCAAGCACCAAGCATATGCTCAAAGTGGTCATATGTGCTTTAATTAATTGCTATTTAACCTATCTTAATTAATTAATTACTTAATTATTTAAAACATTAAAGGAAATTGCTTAAAATATTAAATGCATAAAAGAAACAATTAATCTATTTCAAAGTGCTGCAAGGTTTATTAGAAAGCTCATCTTTATTGCTACACACACTATAGTGCTTAGGTACAATAGTGCTAGAATAAAGACCCGTACACTCTTTGACTCCTACTGCGGGCACTTAAGAAAATATTCTAACTTCTAAATGACAAAACTACAAGAGCTTTGCTACAATTATGAGACTTGATGCCATAAATATTACTGAAAGAGCACATTTATAGGTGAAAACAAGGGGCCTTGTCGATAGGTACACATAAGCAAGTCAAACCCCACATTGATGGGATCCCGTTGATGGGGTTATGTTGATGGCATCCTATCGACGTGGGCGACCAAGATGCTTCATCATCTACCATTTGCATGTTGAACACAAGCTTTCTCAATTATGCATGCATCATTCTTCTCTTTTAGAATGAGAGAGCATTTAAAAAAAGTTTTTGTTTTTGCTAGTAAAAGAACATACCATTTCAAAAATGCATGATGAATTATTAATGTTCTATATTATTGGAAGGGTCCATACAAAATTCAATAATGTGTTTGATTAATATTAAAAATGAATCTTCTTTTCTTGGTGCATATTTCCTCCTCCACGTCTATTCAAGGAGATATAAATCATGTAACTTCCTTCTTGAGCTATTTCATGGAATGCTAGCTTTTATTACTCGCCATGTGCTTTCTACAGTGTTTGTATAAACACCTATGACTAGATCTTTAAAATGCAGTGAATGATTAACCATCTTATGATCAAATTGAAGTTGATGAAGCCATTCTAAATTGTAAGCTTTTCACATGTCACTATAAATGATAGAACTTGGATTTATCCATTGATAAATGCAATTTATCAATGTTTCCTTAGACCTATTTTCAATAGCAACAAGAAACATATTATTTGAGTTACACTTAATTCCTCCAAATACCCAACAATATACTACATGCCTACCTCTATTAAACTTTCTTTTCCCAAAATTGGACTCATCAATTTCTACCACTTTTCCTAGACCTCCAATCTATTGTGGATTTTTTAATAAAGCATTTGCACATACACTTCTACAAAAATTATACCAATTCACAATAGTGTGTTTGGATACTTGGTTTTGAATTTCTACATACTCATTGGAGCATTTCCAACTCTAATCATACATAATCATAAAGATTTTTTAAAATTCTAATTTTGATTTCATGAACCAAGTCTCAAAATGAATATTTTCTTTTTTATCACAAAAAAGACAAATAAATCTACATCCTTCTTTCTTTGAAGAATCTTTTTGTTTTTTCATTAGTATGTTACAATTTGAACATACTTTTTTTCTATACAAAAGTCCTAAATGTTGAAAAAAATCAATACAATCTTCTAATTTTTAAATTTTTTGATAAAATCATTCTTGGGTCATAGAGGAAAGATCCTAAAATAAAATTAGATTGGTATGTCATGTTATTGAGTGAATGATTCACATGATTTATTAACCTTTTTAATAGTGTTTTGCGGGAGGTTGCACAAAAGATTTCACGTTCCAAACTAAATAGGAGTTAGAATTTACCAACATAAATATTAAAAATAATTTTATTGATTCTTAGAAAAATCAAATTTATAATAATAGCTTTTTAAAGTGAGAATAATTACAATATAGAATGTTGATTTTAAGGAAGGATTTCCTCATTACAAATCCATGTGAGGCAATGTTTTTTAAGAAAGTTTCAGTGGGTTAAGCTAGCATTACATGACCAAAGAGGTGCATGCTAGCTTAATGGTAAGAGTCTTGGCTTGAAAAACCTAGTTCAAGGCTACAATTCTGAAATTGGTCCAACATATCAACAAATTCTAGTTTCATTTTACCTATAGCTATAATTTTGAAATTAGTTGAACACATTAGTAGGTTCCAAATTCATTAATTATTGTTCTAAGTTTTAAGTGCGTTAAGCCAACATGAAGATGCTAATACTAGGCTTTGAACTTAGTACCTCAAGATTTACCATGATTCATTATGTTCAAAAGTTGAAAAAGAAAAGCTTGATAGACTTAGAAAGTGGTGAGTACATAAAGCTCATCATAAAATATTAATATTATATAATTTGAGTAAATATGGCATATTATCATCTTCAAAAAATTAATGGTTCAAATATATAATTTTTTATGAATATTGTGGTTAAAATATTTTTTATGTCTTTGTGATATAAAATTAATGTTTTTCTAATAGATCTTTTGGGTCTTCAAACAATACCCCCCCACCCACCTTCCTATGCCCAAAGAATAAAACCTCTATTTCAATTTAATATTCTTTGTCAATCCTTCCTTTTGTCAATGGAGTAAAGACACTAAGATGATGATAATAGTGTTAAAATGGAAAAGAAGCATACGCCTAAAAACAATAGAATTATGGCAATATGCATCAGTTTTAGGGGGCAGGGGATTGGAACGAAAACATTTTTTTACCAACATTTACCACTAAGGCGTAGTCAAATCAAAACTTTATAACTTAGTATCGTCCACCAAAATTAAACCCATAACTTGGATTTACCTTATTGTTGTGGCATGTACAAACTTTTGAGAACATTCTCGTATTGCACCATACTTATCTTTAATGTAGTACTACACATTATCATTAAACATGGGAAGAAAGCATGGAAAAGTTAATCCTTTAATTTTTAAAAGAATAAAGATATTGGCTTTTCTTAAATAGGAAATTAGAAATCCACATTTTATCAATCTTAGATATTAAGCTTCCAAAAACATTCTAAGTATAATGACTAGCTATGTAAAGCTTATCCCAGCCTATAATGGAGAATGAAATGTAGTCATTTAAGATATTATCTAATCAACTTTTGGTGTTTAAAATGATATTCAATTACACCCACCATAAGACCAAACAATAGTACATTAGATACATACAAAATAATTAAATAATTATCATTTTGAATCAGCATATTTAAAGACACATTTATTATATTTACAAAGATTATCAAGTATACAATCCTATATTACCTTTTAACACATCATAAATACATATACTTTTCTTCTTCTTGGATAAAGTTGAAGATGAATTATCTTTACTTAAGATAATTTTAATCAGAGTTCACTTTTATAGAATTTACATCCTTGCTAATTAATTATTGATGAAACAAAAATTTTAACATTATCAATGCAAAAATTAACAATTAATCTTGTTTTTTAAATCATTTTTCAGATAACAAAACCAAATTTAAACTAAATTTGCTCTTTGGGATGAAAATTTTTAGTGTCTTTTACTAATATTCCTATTAGTCTACTACATTTGAATTTTTTTATTAATTACATATGATTTTGTGTGCGGTGTTGCACTTGTCTACAAGAGGAATTGCAACATGAG
>MNCI01009831.1:29170-52314 GCA_015680685.1 Gnetum montanum | reverse complement strand
GACTCGTTTCGTATGGTTGAGTGTAGGGGTACCTTGCCACTCATCAATGAGCATTAGTCCTATTCCCAAGAGGGATTGTGATGCATGTATGTTTATTATTGGTTTATTCATTATAATTGTGAAATTCATAAAATTATAAAATATAAAATTATAAATATTCTCTATATCTCTCTATCATAGGAACATAGGTTTTCTGTATATCATATGTATTATAATCTCCTTTATATTTATTGAACACAATGATATACATGAGAGTTATTGGCAATCCACTCAACATTGTCTTTGAAGCTTATGACCAGATCATATTGCATTTTGTATAACATAATCCCATTGGTCCAAAATTTATAGGACCCCTATCATTGGCACCATTGTCGAGGAAGGCGTTGGTGAATTGCCTTGAAATACTTGTACATTCATAATTTTTCTTTTTCTAAGTTGTTGATTTTGTACGAAATAAATTACTGAAGCAACAATGGCTAAATAGAATAGTGAAAATAGATTAAAGCAGAGACTTCAATTAGTCTAAATCACTTTCCAAAACATGGTAAATTAAATAGCACCTCCTATCATGGTGAAATTTTATCAAGACAAACTAGGATGATGGCGTGATGCACATGGATGATTTTGTAAAGAACCTAGAGAAGCAGCTGTCATCTTTGAGAAGGATTTGTCTAATTAAGACTTCATCAAGGATTTGGTAGATTACAAACCCATGTCACCTCAACAATTAGAGTATGCTACTCATGAAAAACAAGAGCTTCATGATATGATTGCAAAGCAAGAGTATGAGTGCATCCATGTTGGAAAGTAAGCAACACCTTCTCCTAGAAATTCCCATTACTACAACATGAATGATTCTATGGGAATGAGGTCTATGCATCTTTGTCCATGGGGCTTGAGTAATACTATTGATGATTTGAAGCAATCCATCATTCCTCATTTGTCTTACCTTCATTTAAATTTAGATGTTGATGGATTAAATGAGTCATTGTTTTCATGGATCTTCTAGGATCAAATTCATGAAGTAGTTTGCATCCCACTTGAAAGAATTTGGGAGAGCAGAATCAAAAAGGTTGATATGGCTAATATTCCTACATTTAGTGGACAATGAAATGATGATCTACAGCTTCATATTAAACATTTTTCATTCCTTGTGAGCTACAATGGTTGAAAAGTGAGTGGTAGAAACTCTGTCCTTTTTCCCACGCACTTAGTATTCATGCTAAAATATTATATCAAGTTCTTCCACTCAAATTCATCTCTTCTTGGGCAAACATTTTAAAAGCTTACAATGTTAGATTTCAATCTTATGCTTGAGTTGCAAACCTTAGAAAGAAGATAGCAAGATGGAAGTAGGATACCAATGAATCATTAGATGTGGCCATTAAATGGTACAATTTCATGCTTAGCCAATGTTCAAATCATGGGTTCAACAAACGTGACTAAGTAATGCATCTAGTAAAAGGACTACAACCACAAAAATCATGAAAGGGTAGATATGAATGTCACGGGAAATCTTTATTAGAGGTCAATGTCTTAAATTGTTGTTGTGTTGGATGTTGTTGCTAAATTATAAGGTGAATGACATAATCATATCAATGTAGAAGAAGCCAATATAAATCCCCAATTTCAAAAGGATGTAAAGAATGTTAAATATGAGATTTAACCTTTTGATGTTTTTGATGCCCTTGTTCAGGAAAGCATGAGAATGCAAAAGACTTTGGTAGACCTTGCCAATGTTGTTGACAAGGTTTGGGATATGCAAAATCAAAAGATAACTTTGGGTTTCAAGGATTTGAAAAAAAGTTGTTGAAGTAGTTGTGAAGACAATTACATCACAAGGCAAAAGTGAAAGTAAAACAAAGTATAAGAGGCCTTACCATGATCAAATTTCTTATCCTTGTGATCCAGTTTTTTAACCATAATTTTAGCAAGGAATGGAACTGAATCCATGGAGTGTTTCCTCTACACTACAACAATCTTCCTTATGTCATCCTCCTTCCTACCATAGAATTCAGTAGGCCATGAACCAAATACCTCATGCAATGCCCCATCAATATTGTCCATATCCATTAGAACTATCTCAACAATTGCAGGTCTAGAAATGTCCATCATGGCCCTCTATGCCAAATCAAGAGGGAATTTTAAATCAGCCATAACAAGAACATGTCTAGTTCCTTGATGCAAGCTACTACCCTTATTTCTCATCATCATACACTCTTGGGTAATACCACAATCATCATGTTCCTTTCATGGCACAAAATTCATCACCTCATACACGAAAGCATTTTTGTAAGAGAAAGAAGAAGACAATGGTCATTGAGGATTCATGCTTATCTCCTCTATCATTATATTCAAGGAAATTAAATCAAGAAGATTATGCTTCTAAACAAGTTCAATACCTGGAATGTTACAAAGTATCTCAATCACATCCTTAGTAATTTTTAATTGTCAATCAAAAAGGAGATTATTAGGCGCCAACCTTGAACTTAGTTGTAGGGGAAGAATCCTCCACATAATAGCTTCAGTGGTATAATATGGTTTGTTTATTTGGTGTGTATTTGTGTGTGCATATTTTTTTGAAACTAGTGATATATCATTCTTTAATTTTCTTATTCTTTTATTTTAGTGTGATTTTTTATGCATGTTTTTGAGCATATAGATCTATCAAATTTGATTTGATATTTCTTTAGTGTGATTCTTTTTGTATTTATTTTTGATATTAATGATTAATTATTTTTTTTATATTCTTTCAAGTATGTTTTGTATAAACATGGGAAAATCAATTAATATGGTTTATGAATGCTTACCTAATAAGCTAAAGGATGGGTGAGTTACAAATGTGATGATGATGCAAGATTGCTAAGTGTGTCCAAAGTTAAGCCTTGATCAATAGAATGATACAAAATTCATGTACCCACTTTTCCTCTATCCATCACCAATAAAATAGGCTCAAATTTAGTGGGGATATGGGACTTGCACCATGAGTCATTGAAGTTATTCCTAGTAGAACTATGGGTAGGTGGTGGGTCTCCATCTTTAGGTGTAATCTCCATAATCTTGAAAGAATTCTTTGTCACTGGCAAGGAAAGGGTGTATCATCAAGGATACTTGTGATCACTAGATGGATGTGATTAGTGTGATTGCATCAAGGTGCATGTGCTTTCCATGCTTGGCTACCCTAGTCAGAAGAGGCTCATGATCTTATAAACCTGTGTGTGTCATGCAACAAGGGATGAATTTTCATGTTCATGCAAGTTGAAGATTGTAGGTGATGATCCAACACTATAATCATTCCCATAGTTCTCACACACAAAAAAATTAAGAAGAAGAGATAATGGAAAGAGCGATATCATTTCAAGCTTTTTAGTCCATAGAAATTGGTATTTCTACCATCATAGACTAATCATGTAATCACTCAAGAAAGATCAAAATGAGTGGCTGGACCAATAACCATGCAAAGTCTATCTCATGTTCAAATTAGTGCCTAGAGCACTTGGCTTCCAAATTTAATGGTTCAAGATAATCACTTATTCATCCCTACCCATGACCATGAAGGCCTAGAAGTCTCTTGCTTAGTAAACTTTGGTAATGTTAAATGTTGCTTCCACTCAATTCCTAAATCCATTTGTTCCTAGTGGTTAAGATCATAACCCTTGACCCAAACCATATCCATTATTTTTTGTTCATGATTTTGTAATCATTGTTTGAATTAGGATTGATTAGCATAGCTAGAGGGATTGACAAGGGGTTTTTGGTAAAGTAAAATTCAAGGAACCTATTGTACATACATGCATAGATGAAGAAAAACCAAAGTAGAATCTTGACTTCTAGATGATCTATAACACATTGCCTTAGTTCGGTTTCACTGAGTTAAACTATAGAACAATCAAGGGTAGATGGCATTGGTAATGGCAAATTTGACCTTGCACTTAAAAAGTGAACTTGGAGGTCTATTTCTATTATGTGGATGAGTAGAAGTGAAGAGATGTGATAGTGAATCTCTCAAGGGATGTAGAACATGCTCAAGTGCTTCCATAGCTAATTGAATGGTTAGTTGGGGATATGATGATGCACTCTCACCTCCTCTCTCTCATCCATCATTCATTCTTCATCTCTTCCATTTCATTCTTGTCCATTATTGTGTGTGGCATGAAGTTAATAAGGTAAAGCAGAGGATGAGATTTGGCCATTCAAGGGGACAAACTTACATTTAATGCTAATGTCTTACTAGTTGTTGGGAATCCACAATTGTTCCATCAATAGGTTTCACAAGAGTAAGAAATGTAGGTGCTTGCAATGGGGAGGATCCACTTGTAAACCCCTTGTGGCTTGAGATTATGAGTGAGTAAGCTTAGCTTATCTCCTAGTGATGGTGGTGGTTACATGGCATAAAGCACTTAATTGATCTTTCACTTGTGTGAGTGTTGATTCTATGATCTTCAAGGTTCAATCATGAAAACTATTTTCACATTACCTCACATGCACCTATTTTTTGACTTTGGGATATCCTATTTATCTCCTATTTTTATAATCCCTTTTTTTGCTAGGCCTTGGATCATAAGAATAAGTAGACTTAACATTATGATTTAAATTCCATGAGTGGATGTTATCCAAGATAAGCTTTTAATGTTTTGGTCTTCTTATTTTTTCTATGGATTTTTTGGTTCAATCCTAGTTTATGATTTTATAAATATCTTGTGTATTTGTTCTTCTTGTTCTTCCCATTGGAATTATTCATGTGGTTCAAGCCATGTGTCTTGTAACTCAGTCATGGAGGAGAGACAAAGATTCAAGTATATACTTTATAATTTTAGTGGTTATTTAAATTATTTCCACCTTATTCTTGCTTACCCATGCACACCTTGATTTCATAGTTGTGATTATGTTTCTCTTGTACGTCCAAGGATTATACTTATCATTGTTTCTATGGTAATTTTTTGCAATGATGATATAAGGCCTTGGGGATCTCACTTAATTTTTAGCATTTTTAGATCTCATCATGTTTAGGTAATTATGCTTAGGATTTTTTAGATCTAATGAAGAGGAGATTGAAAGATCTTAGTCCTTGGTCTATGGTCCTTCAAGAGAACCACTAGTCTTAGAAGAAGAGAAGGAATAATATCAATCACTAGATCCAACATGTATACCTGAGAAGACCTCCCTTGAAAGAGAGATCTAGAGGTAGATGATCATGATTTTGGTATTGGAGTTGAGTGTGTGTCCAACAAGATCTTCCAAACAAGTGTCAAAGGAGTTGGCAAGAAGATGATTTAAAGACATATGACATGGAAGAAGACATAGATGCAAATGATGTGCAATAGAGACCCAACCATGAGGCTAGGGTGATAGACCTTGAGGTGTAACTACAAAGATTTCATATGTTCACACCCTGTACTTCCAGCTTGTTCCTATTTCATGTAGGTATGTCAAGAGGATTCTATCTTGAGCCTCCAACCCTTACCACATCTTAGTAATGTGGTTTGTATTGTAATGTAGTCATGGTCTATTTTGTACATTTGTAATTCCTCTACATTAATCTTGGCATGTATCTAGTCCTTATTTTTATGTCTTAGGTATTAAAGCTATGGAACTAGTGTTACTTGATCATAGGGGAATGATGAGATATCCAATGGCATTTTGTATGCCTATTGTAAGCCTTGGATTTAGGAAATATTACACATACCCTGTGTTTGCAGTCTAGTGTGTTTGGTTGTGATTTATGTCTCCTAGATATGCTCCCTTGCCTTTTGTATCATGCTTTTGGATTATGTACATGCCTTAATCCCCTTAGGATGTTTCTTACCTTTTTTGGTCATCTTAAGATCCTTCTAGCATGTTTCCTTGGATTCCAAGTCTCATCCAAAACTAACAATTAGAATCCTAGCAAGGGGTGTGCTTACTCCCCTACATCAATGCATCCCCTGTATTAGCATCTTTGTCTTAGCATACCCCTTTCATGCCCAAGCTTGGGCCTAAGTATCAAAAGAGTAATTTGATTGGCTCAAGCTACATTGACGGATATTCATTGACTTTTAGGCATTGATGAACCTCCATCATTATATTGCAAACATAATAAATACATGGGATAATCTCTCATACACATCTTATGCATAACTTTGATTTCATGTGGGTTTTTGATGTCTTGTTATGTGAAGAGCTCTTCCTCCCTTGGGTAAGTTGAATCTTTATCTTTTTGTGTGTGTATTTTGAGTTGTCACTTTCACAAGTGCAGCTAGATTTTGTTAGAATGTTACCTTGTTTACGTAGCATGGAACCATTTGCTCAATGCAACGTCCAATTTTTGTGTAGTGAATAAAGCTCATGGTTTTTTATTATTTCATTATTGATGCCTTAAACATTAAAATATTAAAAATATTTATTTAATTTCCATTTGTTCAAGCTATAATAATTCATTCATTATCCAAGGAGGTCATAACTATATATCTTGGTGTTGGGCCATTGAGGTTGTTACTAAGAAACATTTTATTGCATTTTGTATGGTATTGCACATGTTCCCAAGAGGGACTATAATACAAGCATTGTACTTATCTTATTTTCCTTGTATCATATGAAATATTATCTTATTTAAATTTATTAGATTCAACAATATATGCAAGTGTGCTTGACAATCCACTCAACATCATCTTTAAAGCTTACGATCATATTGCATTATGTTTTGTATGATATAATCCCATTGGTCCAAAATCAATAGTATCCTATTAGTCATAATTAAAAGATCAAGTCATAAAATCTATAAATAACATTAATTTTTGAAACATTAATTAGTAAAAATATGGTAACTCTTCATTTAGTAAAAAACTCCATAACCCCATTCTATTGAGATAAGCCTAGGATGATGATGATGATTATTGCCAATGATATATGGCTAAACTGGTTAGCTCATTTCCAAGTTAGGCAAGATGTTTCTTTTTCAAGTCATATTTAAAACATCATTATATTTCTTTATAATTATTTTAATGTATTTTATTTTATAAACAAAGAAGAATGTGACATTTAATTATTGGAAATCATTAAAAGATGAAGTGAAGGCAAGACATTAATTCCAATGTACCTCAAATTGAATTTATGTTTAATCATTAGAAAATGAAGAGAAGGCAAGATATCAATTGCAATGTATCTCAAACTTCTTGAAATTTATTGTTAAAGAAAATATATTACATCTTAGTTATCAGATATGCTGAAATGATCTTATAGACCCAATCAATCATAACAAATGTTCCATAAACTAGAAAATATGATATTTTAGTTATTGGAAATGCTCAAATGAATGTATAGACAAAATAAATCCTAAAAAAACCTCTATAAACTTGTCCACCTAAGAAATCAAGTAACATCATATTAGTGGTAAAGGTAAACCATAGAATGTAATGGTAGATGGTTGACTACATGGGCACAACATCCTTAAGACATTGAGGAACTATTTTTTATTTACAAATATTTTTTTGTCCAAACCACAATTTATTTTAAAGAGTTCAATAATAAAAAGAGCAAGTGGTATATTAAACTCATCTATTAAATAGAATGAAGAAATGGATCTAGCCATATACTATCATAATATGCAGCAATATGTCTAGTTTGGGTTAGGCTTATCTTTTTAGCATTTACTCCCCTAATTCAAAAGCTAGGATTTCTTATGAAGATCAAAGAATTAATTTAGAGTGATTGGAACCATGATTTGGTTTATTGGAAATTGACAAAGAAGGTGAATTAGGTTCACTCCAATTTACTTTAACCTTTTAATTCCACGAAACTTAGATATTATGAAAGATAATTTAATATGCTAGAAACAAGAAAACTAGCTATCTTCAATTAATGTAAAAAGATTATAAAACAATGGTTTCACAACCTACATCAACACTAATCACTCACACATACTTAAATGACATTGTAGAACATAAGGCTTTACAACCATACAATGATTATCCTGAATGCAAGGCACAACTGAATGATGTCTCTCCTATAAACATTTGACTAAGATCCAAACATATAGCATACACAAGAAATAGAAGGCCAAACACACACAATTGATCATAGAGATGCAATATTAGACTCATGTTATCTCAAACCTGTGCTCCTATGCTATTCTCATGTCACTCATCTCATCTCATGTCTAAAACATGAAAACAACAATAATATTTATTGAAAATCAATGTCAAGAAACCTAGAAACCTTTCCACAAGCTCAAATTAAAGATTCCCAGCTATTTCTATCCTTTTCTCATCTTTTTTGACTATTTTCCAACTTAAAATAACCATTTCAAATCTTTTTCCAACTGTACAAGTCATTTCTAGACTTTTTAAAGACATCTCACTATCATGACCGACTTGCAGGAGAGACATCTCATGAACTTGGAAGATGTTATGTCTTACCTAAGATGTTATAATTCTATGAAAGATATCTCTTCTTTCCAGACATTTTCTTTACTTCCTAAACATCTCCTGTGAAAGCTCAACTCTTGGTCAAGATAGCTCTTAGATCTCCAAGATGTCTCATAGCATTAAAACCTTGCAAAAACCACCTGTAGGGGGGAAGAAGGAAATTAGAAGAGGTATTCCTATACCAACTCTCCCATACTTCAAAAAGTGAACTCATGTAAACAAGAGAGTATGGGTAGAAGTGATTCCCAACTCAACAAGTATGGTCTCATAAACACAATAGCATCATCAATGAAATGATCTGTCTAATGGATCAAGTACTCACGTCTCTTCACTCCCTGAGTGCTAGAAGCTTATCTTCTATTGAGTACAATTGTGATAAATCACATTTTATAATGACTATGATATTGAGAATTTCATATTAGAGCCACGATATAGCGTATTCGATATGGGAGCCCATGATACGACATCAGATATCTAATATCGTTCCACACATGCTTACCTATAAATATGATACTTAGACACATGGTCCAACAACAAATTCAGTCCATCCTTACTGAAACTCTTTCAGTTTGTTTTCATAAACTTATACTTAGTAGTTAGAAGTGTGAATTCCTATAGTGTAGTGTGAATTAGTGAACAACATCTTTATTTGAGCATTTTGTACTTGGGTACAATTGTCACCGAAAATAAAGATTAAGCTATTTCATACTATTGCAACATTCTCCTAGATTTAGTGTTTACTTAGCATAATGTTTACTGTTTACACTTAAAATAATTTTCTTACTATTTCTTAGTTAATGATTTACTTTTCCATGTACTTTACCATTACTTTTTTTAAGTGGAATGAGTACAACTTATCTCGAGCACTTAAGTGTAATTGCTTGGTAACCCAGTAGTGCTATTGCTTGGTATCCCTAGTAGCGAAGTACTTGGTAATTCCAATAGTAATTGCATGAAGCCCAAAGTGTGAATGGAAGATTAGGAATGGATACTCATCGCACTAGCCTAGACTAGACTTGTTATGCCTTTTACTTAGTTTAGAATTCACTTTTATGTTCATTATGTTTACTAGGAGCAATATGGTCCATACACCATCACTTACCATACACCTCACTGAGAGCTAAACCATACACAGATTATTCTAGCTCCATGTGGGAAGACAATGATCTCGAACTTTAACCAATTACTAGCATATTCACATTGTCTTGTCCATGGATTACGATCAAGCTACACATGAACACTCGTATCTTGTATAGTTGGGTGTTGGATTGCTCCATTGCTCATCACTGGCATTGTTGCTAGGGAACTTGTCAATGTATGCTGAGTAATTGGTTACATAAAGTTCATTGTACCTGAAGCACAAAGTTAAAATCTATAACCAAGCACACTTAACACAAACATCTTAAACTATAACATGGCTTCAAAAAAGAGTAGAACATCACCTGCCAAGTAATTATGGATAAGCAATGATAGAATCAAAGAAGAAGAAGATTAGAGTATGCCAATGTAGATAAGGATCTCATATGCTCATCACGATCCTTACTATCTCAATTTCACATTCATCTTTCATAGGGATAGACAACTTAGGTGGAGAGATATGCAAGAGAACATTGTTCTACCACCAAAATGTTCAACACCCATTATGCTCCAAACTACTCTTAAGGGGATGAAACTAAGTAAAGAACTTGGAGGGTATCATGAAACCAAATACATGACCCCACCATATGAACCTACTAATGAGCAGTTAAGGAAAGGCCATGTCATGAAAATAAGGAATGAACAAGACAAATGAAAGATAGTTAATTATAATATGGATAAGCCGTGATAGAATCAAAGAAGAAGAAGATTATAGTATGCCAATGTAGATAAGGATCTCATATGTTCATCATGATACTTACTATTTCAATTTCACATTCATCTTTCATAGGGACAGGAAACTCAAGTGGAGAGATATGCAAGAGAACATTGTTCTACCATGAAAATGTTCAACACCCATTATGCTCCAAACTATTCTCAAGGGGATGAAACTAAGTAAAGAACTTGGAGGGTATCATGAAACTAAATACATGGCCCCACCATATGAACCTATTGATGAGCAGTAAGGAAAGACGATGTCATGAAAACAAGGAATGAACAAGATAAAGGAAAGATAGTTAATTCTACTATTATCTTGGAGGAGCTTGATGAAGACACATTCATCGTTCAACAACTCCATCAAAATCATGAGTTCTAGTCTCAAACATCTATTATTTGACTAGATGAACTTGTTAAGAATCAATCACACTTTGAATTAGTAGAGATACTTAGGTAGAAGGCAAAAGACTCAAGGGAAAAGTAGGATTCAAAGCCAAGAGTTCCTACTAGATCCCTTAGAGATGAACATCAGAGTCATCATAGGAGGACAAGCCAGCACCATTCTCCTACTGCCTCATTTACATCCTCATGATCATCAAAAGACTCTGATAGAAGGAGATAAAGGTACAAAGACCATTATAGGGAAGAGAGGAAAAATCATTACCACCATGACCATCATGGTTGTTACTCAAGATATTCTAATTCGAAAGATGAGGAGTATGAGTAGCATAGACATAGGGATCACAGAAATCATGAAAGGGATGAGCATAATAGGAGATACTACTATGATTGAGTGCACAAACTTAATCGAGATAATGAACCGCTGATGGAAACTTGTAGCATGATTAACATATAGAAAGTTGTTTACATCCCAACCAGGCACATAAGGGATAGCCAAATCAAACAACTTGACATGAAGAACATGTCAAGATCATAAGGTGGCTATAATGCTGATCCACAACATCACCTTCAAGCTTATCACGATGCTTGCACCTAACAAAATATCGAAAGCGGCTGGCAAAATTTAATGTTATTTTTCATAACATTTGTGAAGGAGGTGAAGAGCTGGTATAGATCACTAGAACCTATATCAATCAGATGCTAGATTACCATGCTAGAACTCTTCAAAAATAAATATCAAACTTGTTCACAAGTGTCCAACTTAAGAAAAAAGATCCAAGGATAGAAGTAAGGGACTCATGAAACCCTTGATGTAGCAATGGGTAGATACTATTCATTGTTGCATAGATGCCCAGGCCATGGATTCTCACCAAAGGAACAACTTAGGCACATTGTAGATAGATTGTAGAGTAAAACCAAAGAAACTCTTGGGTTTTATGCCCAAGGTAGATTATCAAAAATGACTACCCATTGCATCCAGAGATTAACTGATCAAGTAATAAGAAGAAAGGAGAACTCAAGAAGAGAGAGTTAGTTAAGAAATATAATAGAGATCCATCAATTAGAAAGAGAGATGTGCAAATATGTGACAAGCAAGAGGATGAAACCTTGGAAGATGTTATCTAGAAAAGAATTCTACCTATTCAAAAATTAGTTAATGATATAGCAACTAAGGTAGAGTAAGTCTAAAATTCAACAGATGAAAAGTTTTCTACAACCCTAAAGATCATGGAAGAAAAGACTGAACAAGCACTTAATAGGGGTAAGGAAAGAAATAAGAAAAGAGATTATGGATGAGAAAGTTAGAAAAAAGGAAATGTTGCTACCATTGAAGGATATACTAACTCTAATTCAGAAGAGGAAGGATGTAATGTGTGTTAGTATGAACATCCTAAGGGATGTTGTCTTGTTATGGCCCATTTGCAAGAATATGGGCATATGCATTCAATCAAATCTTTGTCAATAAGAAGATGCCTAAAAGACTACCTTATCCTCAAGGGAATATCAGGAAAGCCTTCCAGCTAACATATTACCCAAGTGGAGTCTACCCTCAATCATAGGAGCAATAGTAGTAGTAGTGGCAACAACCACAAACATGGGCAATGCCACCACTAAGGTAACGATATCCATATAGTACTAGATCCTTATGGATATTACGTTTAGCATATAATATCACTAGGAAACACATTAGTTCAAACTTCTTCTCTTTATTATCCACCAGAATACTACAGGCTTACTACATTAAGGATGGATCATAGTTCTTATACACATTCACAAATAGTTGGTCCATCAAATCCCTTTTCCAATCCTTTTCCATCAAGACCACAACCTACTATGCAAGGGGAATTGCCATCACAACCACAGTAAAGAAAAGCTGTAATGGCAGTGAATATACAAGTGGATGATCTTACGAGTAACACTAAGGGCCAGGCAAAGAAATGTCCTTTCTTTAGGACAAGTCCTAAAAAGGCTAGTAGATTAGAACTTCATCGAGACCAACTTCTCCTACAATAGATTCTCTTACCAAAAATAAGCTTCTATCATCATGCAACATAAACATGCAAACTATCATGCTTATAGAAATAGTCACAGACTAGATTAAGGCAGGGCCACTTCCTAAGAAGAGAATTAATCTAGGAGTTCCTTTGATTTTCTATGAGTAGCTAGAAATTTACCATGCAAAGCTTTATTAGACTTAGGTTTTGGGGTAAATTTGATCTCTTATGAAACATAACAAGAATGGAACCTATTGCCCTTGAAGGAATGCAATATAAGGTTGGAGCTTATTGATCAGTTTGTCATCATTCCTTTGGAACAAATAGTGGATGTGGTGATCACTATCAATGGGTGGTCTTATTTGGAAAACTTCCTTATAATTGATGTGAAAATTGAGGACAAGGATAATCCAATTATCATGGGGAGGGCATGACTTAGCACGATCGATGCTAAGTTAAGCATGAGAGATTTATTTGTTGAAATCTCTAAGGAGGATAACCATAGAGCCATACATACACAATGAATTCCATGTATTACTATTGAAAGCAAAGGATGCAATTGTGGGCCAACCATTTAGAATGTCAACATAGTTAGTACAATAGTCCATAAAACACGTGAAAAGAAAATGTGTGCAATAGAAAAAGAAATGGCCACTAAATCAAAAGACACCTTGTCGTCGATAATTGAGAATCTTTAACTATCTAGAATATGCATGGAAAAATATGATTCACTTGTTAATTTCCATTCTAAGAAAATGACTCCAACTAAGGACCCAAAAATGAAACTACTAACTCATAATTATACATCAAAGGGGAAAGAAAATAAGGACTTAGATGATCAAAATCCAACTACCATCAAAATCACATGGGATAATAATAGAAAAGTTAAATTAATAAAAATGGTAAGTGAACCACCTAGAGTGTATGATCTAGGAGATCTAGGAAGCATTTTTCAAACACTCGTCCATGAGTTTAGTTGTGGGGAAGATGTCCTATCTTAAGATAGGAATTAACTAGTGCTTTTTAATTTTTAATTTTATAAATCTTTGTACTTCTCCAATTTCTTCATACAATTTTTCCCATTCTTTGATAATTTTACACATTCTTTGATATCTTCTCATTCTTTTATACTTTTTCATTTCTTAAATTTTTGATATTCTTCCAAAATTTTTAATTCTTTAATAATTTTTCTTCTTTAACATTTTTCATTCTTCATATCTTTTTCCAAGTTTTACTATCTATTTCATACTTTGTTTTCATTTCCTTTGTAAATATTTTTGATTGCTAATAAAAGACACTAAAAATAAGGCAAGATGCAATCCAATAAAGTAAGGATTTGTCTATGTTAATAAGTCATAAGGGACTGATTATTTGAATAGTGAGCCACACCATCTAATGAGAAGCAAGTATATCCTACGTCCAACTATACAAATCACTAGTGTTCACTTAGGGATCCAGTCAAATTTTGAAGACTTTAGGTTTCTAAGTGCACTAGTTCTAGGAGGTGAATCTAACCATTGTAATTGTTTTCTTCCCAGGTTCACTTGTGAAGTTGAAGGGTATGGTTAATTGTAACTGAGGGATATGATTTTTATCATTTTTATCTTTTATGAATTAAGTTACCTAAGTGTTGGAAATAAAGTAGATTTAATGCTTAATTAATCCAGTTAAACTAATAAGTAACTAACACTTAAATAATCCTAACATAAGCATCCATTCCCACTTGTTGTACACATCTTGAACATGCTATAGTGCAACTAGGTTACCAAACATTAAGTGTTACTAGGATTACCAAGTGCTAAGCATATGTTCGAAGTGGTCGTACTTATGTTTGCTATTTAACTAATATTAATTAATTACTTAAAAAATTAAATCAAATTGCATGAATATTAAATGCTTAACAAAATAATTAATCTATTTCAAGTGCTCTAAGGTTTTATTAGAAAAGCTCATCTTTGTTTCCATTCACATTGAAGTCCCTAGGTATAACAGTACTCAAATAAAGATTAGTACACTTTTTTGACTCCTACTGCAAGCACTCAAAAAATATTCTAACTCTCAAATGGAAAAACTACAAGCACTTCGCTATAACTATGAAAAGATTGTTATAAATGCAGGCGGGTAGGCACACATTTATAGGTAGAAATACGAGACCCCATTGACGAGTACACATGAATGGGTAAAACCCCATGTTCATGGGATCACATTGACAAGATCCCATCAATGGGGTCATTGACAAGATCCCATCAATGGGGTCATTGACAAGATCCCATCAATGGGGTCGCATCGACAACATCTCATTGATGCAGCCCAACAATGTGAATCATCATATGATTCTAGTAAAGGACCTTGTCTCCATGTTGAAATTCTACTTTTCTTATTTTGAGGTCATGGTGTTGCTTGCTGAATTTCTTGTGCACTTTATTCAAGGATAAGGCCATCAATCTATTTTCATCTAGCACATTTAGGTTAATCAATCTCTCTTTCTATGCTAGACTCATGTCAAAGTCAAGGTCATAGGTTGTTGAAAATATATGGAGCTCGAATTGAATAGGAAAAGTTGAAAGTTTTTTGTACACTAGCTCACAAGGAGAATAGCCTATAGGGAGTTTTAATATTGAGTGGTAGGTCCAAAGGACATCATTAAGTTTTGTGCTCTAGTCTCTCCTATATTTGGTAATTGTTCTAGTTAAGATCTTAGTGATCTCTTTATTTGTAACCTCAACCTAACCATTGGCGTAGGGGTGATAAGGTGTTGTTAATTTATGTTTTACCCCCAAGTGTTGTATGATCTTTCGAAAGGTGGTGCTTATTAAATGAGTACCATTGTCAAAAATCAATGCACGTGACACCCCAAACCTATTTACAACATTTTATTATACAAACTGAGTAGCTATAGAAGATGTACAGTCGTTGACAACAACTACTTCTGTACATTTCATACAATAGTCAACAATAACTATAATGTACATCTTTTCATTCAATATGGATGTGATGGGACCCATGAATTCAATGCCCTAGATGTTGAAGGGTTTTAGTGGTTGGATCCACTACTAAGATCCCTCCATTCGAGTGGTCATCCCACTATCATGTTGATAATGATCACAAGAGTGGACAAAGTGGTGAGCGTCTATGAAGAGTGTTGGCCAATAATATCCTACCATCAAGATCTTAATGATTGTGCTTCTCCCAGCATAGTGGTCCCCACAAGGGCCCTTATAATTATCCTAGAGGATGTGCAATTGGTTAGCATCAAGAACACACCAACAGACTAGGCTAATAGTGCATACCTTATAAAGGTGTCACTTGATCTCTATGAAGCATTTTACCTAGTGAAGAAATTGTTGTTTCTTCCTATGATCCAACTCTTCTTTTAAATGAGAAGACAAGTGAGAATGTCATCATACTAGTTAGGTTTAGTAGGCACTTGTTCATTTATTGCACTAGCAAAGAGGAGTTCATTAGAAAACTGATCAAAAAGTGGGCTCTCCTCCTCTTTATTGTCCCATCGCAACTGAGAAAAGTGGTTAACAACCACATTCTCAATTTTCTTTCGATCTACCATCATGATATCGAATTCCTACAAGATCACAACCCATCATATGACATGGGGACTCACCATTGGTTTGTTCATCAAGAAGTAGATGGCACTATGGTTAGTGTGCATGAACACCTTGTAACCAAGTACATAGTACCTAAATTTCTCCAAGGCATATAATATCACCATAAATTCTTTCTCTGTTATGATGTAGTTTAGTTGTGCATCCACAATGTTTCAGCTTAGGCAATGGATGTAGTAAGGATGTTTTTGATTATCCAACTATGTAAGCACAGCTCCCAAAGCATAGTTTGATGTGTCTACCATGATATGGAATAGTCTAAACCAATTAGGTGCTTGTAGAATTGGGGTTTCTAGAAGCTTTTGCTTGAGCTACTAAAATGCCTTTTTGCATTTCCCAATTTATAGAAATAGAGCATCTTTCTTTGTTAGCTCCATTAATGGTTTAGCTATCTTAGAGAAATTCTCTATGAATTATTGATAGTAGCTAGTGTGGCCAAGGAATGACTAGATATCTTTGATAGTTTTTGGTTGGTAGGTTATTTATTGAATGACCATTATTTTCTTAGGGTCCATCTTAATCCTTTCTTGTGAGATTTTGTGCTCTAAGACAATGTCCTCCTAGATCATCAAATGGCTCTTTTACCAATTATGCTGAAGGTTGGTCTTCACACATGATTCAGCACTTACTGAAGATGGTTTAGGGCTTGCTCAAATGTAGCACCATAGGTGGAGAAGTCATCTATTAAGACTTCCATCCTGCTACTAATTTGTTGTTGAAAAATGCTAAGAATAAGTTGTTGGAATGTTGCAAGGGCATTGCATATACTAAATGACATCTTTCTATGTGAAAAAGTCACCTAGGGATTTGTGAATGTAGTTTTGGCTTGATCCTTTGATGTAATTTGAATTTTGTTATAGCCACTATAACCATACAAAAAGCTGTAATAGCAATGTCTAGAGATAGTGTCCAACACCTGGTCCATAAATGACAACAGAAAATGATATTTGTAGGTTGCTATGTTCAATAACCTAAAGTCAATACAAACCCTCCACTTGCCAGCTTTCTTTGGCATAATCACAAGTGGGCTAACACACTCACTATTTGTAATGGGATAAATGAACCCCACCTTGAGAAGTTGCTCAATTTCCTCCTTGAAGATCTACTTTAATTTGGGATTTAGCTACCATTGTAGCTACCTCTTTGGATTTATGATAGGATCTATATAGATGCAATGCTGGCATATCCTAGGATCAATCCCAGTGAGTTTAGGATATGACCAAGCAAAGGTTCTTGGCCATTTGTTGACCACTTTCAATAGCATCTGTTTTTGTTCAGGAGCAATGTTGGCATTGATTATTACTGACTTACCATTTTTAGGAAAGCATATTTCATGTTGGTAGATAGATTTTTCAACTTTAGGAGCTCCTATTTGAAGCTTTCAGGGATTTCCAACTCTCTCCAATAAGTGTCATCAGGTTCATCGCTGAAGAGTTGGTGATGAACTTGCTCCACTTTATCGATGCCTTCAACATAGGCACTTATTAAGCTCTCAGTTGATTCCATGCAAAGTGTTAAGTTTCTTTTAGGATTAGTTATCAATCACTGGGTGCCCTCCTATTTTGTGGTTGCTGCGTACAAGTACCTTTGAATTTCGGACTCATCTAAACATTATCTACATGTTGTGATTGATGTACTCTTTATGACCCATAGTTTTTACACACAGTTACACCCTATATCATTGTACATGATGCATGACACTATGTTCTTCTCGATTTTTCCAAATGCATTTTTCTTGAAAATTTACAAGGAAAGGTCTCTGATGCCCAATCATGCATCAATGGTACTTATCAAAGCCCTTTTGATGATGATTGGAATGCCTCCATTGCAATTATTAACATGAATCACTAGGAAATTAGTAGGATAGGATCACCCACAGATGGTGGTCACAATGTCCTCCACTAGTTCCAAGGGAACAATGATGGACTGGTTTGCTAAGTCAAGATGGATGTTGCTCTTCTTGAGTGAAGGTAGGTTCAAGGCTTTGTACATCTCATGAGAAATCAAAATTACACTAGAACCTAAGTCCAAAAGAGCCTTGCAAGGCTCATTCCCAAAAATTTGTAAATAGATGAGGGAACTTCTAGGATCATATCTTTTCCTAAGAAGGTGACCATCCTTTATTTAATCAATTACAGCATAGGTGAGCATCACGGTATGCACTTTGGGAGGTGTTTGGTTTGAAGGGAACTTGAATGGCATGGATGCAAAGGATGAGGGAGAAGCAGGGCTATCAACCACGTATGTCCATGAGAGCTTTGTAGGACTGTTGGTTTAGAAATTTCCTTTCTCAAGATTTGGTTTCTAAACCACTCGGCTGAGGAGCCAGTTGTAAGTTAACAGCCCTAGTGGCCTTGTGTTGCTTGATTGGGCTAGAATTTCACCTTGTATGGATGAAGTAGGTGGCAACTGAGTTAAGGGTGAAGGGACATCTCTAGAAGGATGAGGAGGGTAGTGAGGAAATGATGATTCTTCTCTTGGAGATTAGCCTCTATAGTTCTTAGGAGGATAGTAGTGATGTTGGAATGAAGCATGATTGGAAGAGTCATGCGAAGAAATGGGATGCTAAACATAGTATCCATATGGATTAGGTTTCTTGTAAGGGTAATTTTGCCTTGCTGGTGGTATCCCTCATGACTATGGATGCTGCCATTCATGGTGCTGTTCATAAGATTATGGTGGAGCTCCACTTGAATAATAGGCTTGTTGTTGATGGAACTTCCTTTGATTGCCTTGAGGATAAGGTAATCATCTGGGTGCTTGCCTTTTTGCCACTCTAGGATCTAGAGCATACACCTCAAATTCTTGCAAGCATCACACAATGGGGTAACATCTCTTAGGATGTTTATATTGGTAGATGTCACACCCACCATCATCATTTGTTTTAGGTACTATAGTGGCCTTGCCCTTACCTCTTTGGTGGGCACATTTAGCTTCATTCCTTCTCCTACGATCACGATCACTACTTTGCTCTTTAGATTCCTCTACTATTTTTAGAGTGGTTTGAAAATTTTCATCTAAAGAGTTTCATATTTTATCAACCTTAGTTAAAATTTTAGAGATAGATTTTTGAATTGGCAAAGTTTTCTATTGCACCACCTCATCAGGTGGTCCTCCTTCTCATTATCATAGAACAAACTTTCATTTTTTTAATGGAAGGGTCTCAGTTGTACTCCTTAGCACTTTCACTTTTTCTCAATTCTTCTTCTTCTTTAGCAACCTGCTCAATGAGCCATTGGATCTAATGGGCTCTTAGTTCTAAAAATCTTCATTAGGCATAGATCCCAAGATTTCTCTTTATTTTTGTTCGAAGCCCATCTATGATATGATGAGGTTGCTTCTTTTGAGAATAACCATGGCTAGGACATTAGTGAAAAAGGGAATAGTACCTACCCATGGCTACATTTAAGGGTTCATGTGTCCTTGTTTTCAACCTCGGATCTACTTTCATAGTTGGACACTCGGGAGTACATCTAATACTTGTCATTAAAGAGCTTAAGCATCGTACTTCATCTATGGATTGATTTCAGCTCCAAGGACTGATGCCAACTTTCAGCTTCTTTTATGAGTATCCTTGAAAATAAATTTAACTTCTACCATTTGTTCCTCACATTCTATAAGGCACAAGAGTCATGAAAGGTTTGAAGATGATTTTGTAGATATGACTTGTATTCCCCTTTGAACTTAGGAATATTGTTCATATCCAACCACTTTATTCTACTATCTTTCACATGCCTAGTTGGAATTCTCACTGCCTTTGCGATGTTCAACATGTTCCAAGTTGCAAGAAAAGGCTCATGATAGTCATGGCATCTACGATGGCCATGATGCCTATGATGCCTTTGTTGTTCCTTCTTTCATGGTGACAGGCCTCCCTTGATTACCCATAGTCCTAATCTTAACTAGTTTGATGGGCTCTATGATCATTTCTATCACATGAGTCACTTCTATCATAATCAAATCCTTTGTGGCTTTAGTCAAAGTTAGAGGAGGAAGAAGAGGATGATGAAGGTGAAGAGGAAGAAGGCATAGCATCACCACAATGCCTGCCACCTCCTGTTTGATGGTCATGACTATGATCATCATCATGATGCCTGTCATTGTCCCTCCCATAACTTCCACCTTTAGATACCTCATGATCATGGGACCTGTTCTTGCCTGAACTAGGATTGTTTATAATGGACTATAAATTCTAGTTCAAGGCTCCTTCATTGAAACCAAGGAAAGGAGAGTCAATAAAATGAGAACCCCCAGAGAAGGGATCCTTACTATCTTTTTGGCCCAACAGGAACAAGGGGCTATTGAACCATTTCCCCTTCATAGCTTCATAGTGCATCTTTTATTGTTGATCTCTTTTGCGTTGTGCCTTAATAGGATGGTAATCCCTAGGTTGTGATCCTGCACAATGTATTCAGCATGGAGCCCCAGGATGCCCAGCCTCAAAAGAGTTAGTTGGAGCATCACAAGAACTAATCAATTGGGTGGTAACACAATGTTGCCCTCCACGTACCTCCACCACATTTGTTCATCTTGATGTAGGATGAAGGTAAAGTTAGGCACATACTCATTAGGATGAGTACTGCATTGTTAGGGCACTGGCTGATTTGATCATTCATTCCTTTAATTAGATGTGTGCTTGGATTTCGGTGAAGAATCATCCTTGTAAGAAGAAGGAATTTGAGATTATCAAGAAATAAAAGTGTGTGTTTAATATTATTATTATTTATAATGATTGCAAATTTAAGGTTCAATACAATGATGTTGAATAATATTCACTAAGTTTTAGATAGTGCATGTAGCTAACTAATGTTCTCAGCAACGGTGCTAATGATGAATAGTGAGTATGCGCTATGTCCAACCATACAAATCACTAGTGTTCACTCAACAATCTGGTTGAATTTTGAAGACATTAGGTTTCTAAATGCATTGGTTCTAGGAGGTTAATCTAACCATTGCAATTTTTGTCTTCCCAATTTCACTTGTTAAATTCAAAAGTATGGTTAAGTGTAACTGAGGCATATGATTTTTATCATTTTTATCTTTTAAGAATTAAGTTGCCTAAGTGCTGGAAATAAAGTAAATTAAATGTTTAATTAATCTAATTAAAATAATAGCTAACTAACACTTAACTAATTCTAACATAAGCATTTTTTCCCACTTTCCATACACATTTGATGAGCGGCGAGGTACCTCTATGCTCAACCATACGAATACAAGCATTTCATGCACAATCTAGTCGAATTCCAAGGACTAAGTGCTTATACGCCCTTGTGGAAAAAGGATGGGTTGGTTGATCGCTGTCTCCCCAAACTTACTTGTATGTCACAATTGTATGGTTAAGTAAATTTGAGGCATATGATTTTTATAGCTTTTATGATTTTATGTCCTGCTGATAATAAGAGAGGAGACAGAGAGATAACTAAGTGACTAATTTAACTTAACTACTGATTAAATAGGCTTTAAACTAATCCTAACACCAGTATCCATTCTCACTTGCCGTACACATCCTGAACTAGCACAACACTACTGGGATTACTAAACGTTAATTATTACTGGGTTACCAAGTGTTACACGCATGCTTGAAGTGATCGTACTATGTGTGCTAATAACAAAAATGTAAAGTGCATAAAATAAAATAAAATAATAAAATAAAATAAATGCAGAAGAAAATAAAATAAAGAAAATGAGTAAAAAAAGAAACCTCAAGTTCTCCAAGGATGAATCCAAGAGCTCATATTTATTGTCGTACACAAGGTGTGCTCAGGTACACAATGCTCAAATAAAGATCTGTCCACACTTAGACCTCCGGCTGCGGGCACTTGGAAAATACTCTAACTACAAAAGTTTCACTACTTGACTCCTAAAAGACTTCTAAAAGACTTCTCTTGAAAGACTTCCTTCCAAGACTTCCTTCCAAAATTGTGTGCATGGGCACTGTATTTATAGTCTTAGGAGCAACTACTCTAATAATTGAAAAAACTACCACTCTAATTTTAGAGAAATTTCCACTCTAATTTTAGAGAAAATGCCACTCTAATAATTAGAACAAACTGCTAGAGTAACCACTCTCATCAACATCCTAAACATGCAATAGTGCTACCGGGTTACCAAATGTTAAGCATTACTAGAATTACTGAGCGCTAAGCATATGCTTGAAGTGGTCATACTTATGTTTGCTATTTAACCAATATTAATTAATTACTTAAAAAAATTAAGAAAAATTGCATGAATATTAAATGCTAAAGGAAACAATTAGCCTATTCCAAGTGTTGCAAGGTTTTATCAGAAAAGCTCATATTTATCATTGTTCACATTGAAGTGCTTAAGTACAATAGTGCTTGAATAAAGATCCATACATTCTTTTAACTTCTACTGTGAGCACTCAAAAAATATTCTAACTCTCAAATGGAAAAACTACAAGCACTTTACTACAACTATGAAAAGAGTGTCATAAATGCAACAAGTAGGTGTACATTTATAGGCAGAAATAGGGGGCCCCATCAACGGGTACATTTCAACGGGTCAAACCCCATGTCAATAGGATCATGTTGACAAGATCCCATCAACGAGGTCTCATTGATAGCATAATACAACTCATCACCATCCATTCATCTATTACATTAATAAGAGGTTTTTACCATGGCTATAATGATATTCTTTCCATCATATAACTAAGAATAAACTTGTGATCATTATGCCTAAATAGAGAAGTGAAGAACTATGGCATCAAGGGAATTTGTGGACTCTCTTGGATTACTTGTGTGAGGTTTATCATATTGCTTAGATTGTATTATATTCTTGTAGATCTAACAAAAAATAGAAGTAAGAGTGATGAGACGCGATTCGCATGAGCCACGATATCGCATCCCATG
>MNCI01009831.1:3004-24520 GCA_015680685.1 Gnetum montanum | reverse complement strand
AGATCCTGGAATACGCTACTGGGTTACCAAGCAGTCACAATGCTCGTAGTCAAGTCGTACTCACGCGTTGCGACGAGCACCCGATTCCTTGATTAGCCGTATACATCCGTAGATGCTCGTAATCAAGTCGTACTTGTGCGCACTAGGAAAGCAATAAATAACAACAATAATTAAAACCATGTACTGCAAGGTTTATCCAATCAAGTTCGTATTTATTGCCGTACACAACTTGGGTTCAGGTTACAAGTTGCTCAAATAAAAAGTCGTTCACTCTAGGACTCCTACTGCGGGCACATGGGAAAAATTCTAACTCTGGAGTGATCAATCTGCCAGAGCTTCGCTACTTCTAGCTAGGATTGGGAAATGAAGGGAGTGCCACCTCTTATTTATAGATATGGTAGCGGACCGTGATATCGCGTACGCGATATCGTAGGGAAAGACGCGATATCGCGTACGCGATATCGCATGGGATGCGATATCGTGGCCCAGTGCATGTCGTGTCTCATCAATGAGAAAATAGAACCCTCTTAATGAAGGAGGTACATGCTATCTATTAGAAATCAACCATTGAAATTAGCATGTGGTAGAATCAGGCAAAGAAACATGAAAGACTCAAAGAATACTTCTATGCCCAGCTACAAATGTACAAATAGATTAATGAGAAAGAGATCCAGATGATGAAGGCTAGAATTAGTTCCTTTAGTACATAATCTTGACTGGCAACTAAGCACTTGCATATAGAGGACCTAAAAGAATACATGGGGCTAGCTAACCTTTGTTATGTAAACTTGGCCATTTTAATAACATGTAGGCCTAGAAGTAAGCTCGAATAGTAAGTAGCAGCCATGTGTGCATTATTTGAGAAATAGTTTATGGATCATAAAGATGCCTTATAGAAACTTCAGATAGCAAACTCTAAACTAGAAGCAGTCAAGGTTGGCTACCAAGGGCAAAAAGACATTGCAGCAAAACTAGCTAGAATATTATTTGATTACCATGAATTACATGAAAAGGCCAGAGCATTCGAAGAGAAGAGAAGGCAGTTTATTGCTTGGTATGTCAAGTCCAATCAGATGTTTCCAAAGCTATCATGCCTATGGGATGTACCTGCTCCATCACACATTGCACAACAACCATGGATGGTGCATGATCTAAGAATGGAAGAGGAAAGCCTTCAAGCACTTCTAGGAAACTAATGGAAGAGCGACCACCACTAGGAAATGCATAAGGCTACACTAGGCTTCAACTAGAATTTGTTTTTCTTTTTGTTTGTTAAAGCCTGTCAAGTCATATCTTAGGTCAATTTTTGTAACACACCACTACAACATAAAAAGTCATGTAAATAAATGTCATGTAAATCTACCTTCCAATTTTTTAAGAAACTCTATCCTCCATTTTTTAACTCAAGAATGAATTTTTAGTTAGTTATGGGGATGTGATAAATCACATTTTATAACGACTATGATATCAAGAATTTGATATTAGAGCCATGATATCACGTATTTGATATTGGAGCCCATCATACAACATTGGATATTTGATATTGTTTCACATGTGCATGCCTATAAATATGATACTTAGGTGCATGCTCTGACAATGAATTCAGTCGACCCTTACCAAAACTCTTTTAGTTTATTTCTGTAAACTTAGACTTAGTAGTTAGAAGTGTGAATGCCCATAGTATAATGTGAATTAGTGAATGACATCTTTATTTAAGCATTTTATACTTGGGCACAAGTGTGATCAGAAATAAAGATCGAGCTATTTCATACTATTGCACCATTCTCCTAGATTTACTATTTACTTAGCATAATCTTTATTTTTTACTCTTAGAATAACTTTCTTACTATTTCTTAGTTAATGATTTACTTTTCTATGCACTTTACCATTATTGTTGTTAAGAAAAATGAGTATGACTAGTCTTGAGTACTTAAGTGTAATTGCTTGGTAACCCAGTAGTGTTATAGCTTGGTACACCTAGTAGCGAAGTACTTTGCAGTCCTTGTAGTAATTACACAAAGCCCAAGGTGCGAATGGAAGATTAGGAATAGATAATCATCACACTAGGCTAGACTAGAGTTGTTATTTATTTTTCTTAGTTTGAAATTCACTTTTATATTCATTATGTTACTAGGAGTAATATGATCCATACAAAATCACTTATCATACACCTCACTAAGTGCTAAATCATACGAATAGATTATACTAGCTTCATGTGGGAAGACAGCAATCCCAAACTTTAACCAATTATTAGCATATGCACATTGACTTGTCCATAGATTATGATTGGGCTACACATGAACACTCATATATTGTATGTTTGGATGTTGGATTACTCCATATTTCATTAGATTGCCTTCCTTTTCATTGAAAACATGGACTTGTCAATAGCCCCCTTCAACTCATTGATGTTGTTGTATAGTTTCATCATGAAGTGGTCCATGCTAATGCACAAGATCTAAAACATTAAACATAAAATAAATACTCACATTGTTTGGTAAATTAATCTCAAACCTATTATCATTAATTTTGGTCCTAATTCTAAAAGGATCCATCTTCTTGACTTTTGACTTGGAGAAGTTGACATCTCTTGATATCTTCTTTAAGTACATTCAAATTAGATTACCAACAACAAATTTAGGTTTTTTCTTACCTGCATTCCTCTTGATAACTCTATCTTTTTCTTTCTTCTCTAGATTTTCCTTCACTTATGCATGAAGATCCCTGAAGTCTTGAACAAAATCAACACTAAGTTAAGCGTCTTCCTCAAAGCTTGTCATATTGTCCACCAACTTTGGATAAAATCCATACTTCATCTTAAATGGCGTTTTCTAATGGCAACATGAAATGCATTATTATAAGAAAATTTAGCATGACATAATAAATTTTCCCATTGATTGGGTTATCCATCACATGAACACATTAAAATATTCAACAAGGATTTATTCACCACTTCAATTTGGCCTTAGATTATGAATGATATGCATTAGAAAAATTTAACTTTATTCCTAAAATTTTTCAGCAGGACCTTCAAAAGTAACTAGTGAATTTGAAGTCTCTATCACTTACAATATTTAATGGAACCATGCAATTTCATAACATGCTAAAAAAATTACAACATAAGAATCACTTACTTTTTGCATGAAATAAAGTGTGCCATCTTGGAGAACCTATGTAATAGAACAAAAATAACATCATTCTCACTTTTGGTCTTTGGAATTCTACTCACAAAATCCATTAACATACTTTTTAATGGACCTTTAGGAGTTGGCGAAGGCATATAATGTCCATTCACTATTTTATCTCCTTTGAATTTCTAACATGTTAAGCACTCCTTCACAAATTTAGAAACTTTAGATGTCATTCTAGGCCAAAAATAGGGACTACCCACAAGTTCCAATGTTTTATCCCCATCCATGTGACTTGTTATGCCACTATAATGATTTTTCACCAAAATTTTCTTCCCAAAATCACAATTAGGAACACATACCTTCTCATTCTTGAACAAAAATTCCTCTTAAATATGATAGTCCCTCCATTAGTCTATACTACTCAAAAATGGTTCCTTGAGGCTCCTCTAAACTTCCCCAAAATTACAATCATGTTCATACAAATTGGCAAAGTCTCCTATACCTCTCACATTATATACACTGAAATTCACCACGTGCACCTTGGATAATGCATCAACCATCACATTGGTTTTTTTCACTTTTGTGCTTGAGCACTAAATTGAACTTTTGTAATTGTGCAACACACTTCATGTGTTTTTAATTCAACTTCTTTTTGGAGTTTAGAAATTAAAGTGCTTTGTGATTCATCATCAATGTAAACTCCTTGGAAAACAAGTAATGCCTCCAATGCTTGATTGCTTAAAGAATAGCATATGACTCCTCATATATACTATATGTTTGACTTGACTCATTCAAATTTTCTAGAAATAAGGTAATAAGCCTACCTTCTTATGAAAGTACACATCCAATGGCTAATCCTTTTGTATCCACCTCCACTTGAAAAATCTTATGAAAATCTAGAATTACAAGCACCAATTCACTAGTAATTTTTTCTTTTAATAATTCAAAGCTCATTTGGGTTTTATGATCCCACCTAAATTCTTTTTTCTTCTTTAGCAAAGCAAACATAAGCTAATAAATGCCACTAAAATATATTATGAACCTCCAATAAAAACTTGCTAAACTAAGAAATGATCTTAGCTTCCCAAAATTCATAATAGTTGGCTAATCTCTAATAGCCCTTACCTTGGTAAATTTCATTTAAATTTGGTTTTTAAAAATCACATGTCCCAAGTATGTGATCTCCCTATTGAAGAAATGTCTTTTCTTCACATTGATCACCAAATGTGCTTCCTCTAATTTAAGACACACTCTCCTCAAGTGATCCAAGTGCTCATCCTCATTAGAGTTGTATACTAAAATATCATCAAAGAAGATAATACAACACTTACCAATCAAGTCTTTAACTACATCATGCATTAACCTCAAGAAAGTAATAGGTGCCTTTATGAGATTAAATGTGATCACCAACTACTAAAAAAATCCATTTGGTCTTTTGAATGTTATCTTCCATTCATCACCAAGCCTAATCCGAATTTGATGGTAACTACTCTTTAAATCAATTTTGCTAAAAATCTTTGCATTAGTAAAGACATGAAGAATATCATTCATCCTTGGAATAGGAAACCTATACCTCACTATTATCTAGTTCACTATCCTAGAATCAGTGCACATACTCCATTCCTTATTGTCCTTCTTTGGCACAAGCACTACTAGAAATGCATAAGGTGAAATGGATTCTCTTGCGAAGCCATTTTTAAATGACTCCTCTACTTACCTTTACAATTATGCCCATTGATTTAGTACTATCTGGTATGATCTCTTGTTTGAAATGGTAGCACCATGAATGAATTAAATTTGGTATTGAACATGTTTCATTGATGGTAGTCCATCCATTTCCCCCTTGAACACCTTGGGAAACTGCTCCTTCAAACCTAGCACATCTATTAAAAATTCTACCCGTACATCAACATAATTATTAAGCAACTATTGATACAACAACAAAACCAAAACCTATTTCATCATGTTCCTTAATATATTTCCTCTTTCCTAGAAGAATTAAGGAAGCATTAAGTGAACTTTGCTACCTTATTTAGCTATCATAGGAATGAGTTCATAGATTCCATCAAGTTTAGCTATATTCTATACAATTCCTTCTTAATCAAATTGAGCACCATTATCAAAAATTTAAAGTCTACCAAGAATTACATTAGCATAATCAATTGGAATTACATTACATTTCACAACATCATGAAAACCCCTAGATTTAAATTTCAAAACATATTACTCTCTTACCTCTTAAGAGAAATATCTCAATAGCTAATGTACCTTGTAGGGTCTAGGATGAGTGATGAGTGGTTGGCTATTCCAACACTCCACCATACAAGTCATGAGTATTCACATGCAACCTAATTGTAATCCATGGATGGTTAATGTAAATTTATTAGTAATTGAGGTTTAGTTCATGATCGTTGTCTTCTCACTTTAAGTTAGTGAAGTGCAAGTTGTATGGTTTAACTCTTGGTTAGGCATATAATATATTAATGTTGTTTAGCTTAATTGTTCTAAAAGGCAACATAATAAAAATTGAGATGAAGTCTAACTCTAAGTGTAATAGAAATGTAAAATGATTCTAGCCTATAACAATAAGCATTTCTTCCTAGCTTGTTGTTCATGTCAAGGTCTCATGTAACCATCACTAGGATTACCAAGTGAATCCAAATCTGAGTGAATCAAGTGAACATACTACTAGGTTGTTAAACAATTACACTTCACGTACTTATATTGCCTTACTAAAAGACATAGGAAAAAGTAAAGTACTTGGAAATAGTAAATGACTTTAGTAAAGTAAATATGTTGAAATATAAAATTAAATTAAGTAAAAATAGACTCATTAAAAATGAACTAAGTAGAATGCTAGAATGGTGGAAAACAATCTTGATCTTTATTTCCAGTCATGAATTATGCCAAAAAATAATCCACTTGAATACATATTTTTTACAACTATTTAACACCACATTGCAAGCATTTACTCTATCGCTAAGTCTAAATCACAAAAATAAACTACAAGAATTTGGCTAAGTGTTGGTGGAAAGTTGTTCATTTAACATGATGATGGATTGGTATTTATAGTGGAGACCAGGACCTACTACATTGTATCTATAATGATGTAATTAGGGCTACGATATCATATCAATTGATATAAAAGGTTTGATCATACCCCTATGACTAACTAGAAACTCATCCTCAAGTTAAAACAAAAGAAGGATAGAATTCCTTACAGAATTATGAGTTCATTAACAATCTTTGACATCATGGCTTGTACACATTACTAACTTTACTATGAATTCTACATTGTTGTTCAAGTGGTATTTATAAAATTATCATGGATTACATGATAGACACATATGGTAAGACAAAAAAATAATAAAACTTTAGAGCTTGATGTAGCCTCATGTTCCAGGTAATGGTGGATCCTCCATCGATCTTTTTTCTTTATCATCGAGCTTTTGGAATTGGTACATGTTAAGTAATGCCCAAAGTATCTCTTCCTCTGATCTTGGATCATTAATGTCTAAGAAAATTTTAGAATGTTTACTGGAGTTGGTACTTTTCATAGACATGGAAACTGTAAAACAATTTTGTTTGCTTTGACATACCAAGCTATAAACTACCTCTTTCTTTCTCAAATGCTTTGGCTATCTTCCTCAATTCTTGATAGTCTATCATTCTATGAGCTAGATTTGCTACTACATCCTTTTAGTGCTAGTAGCTAGCCTTGATCACTTGGAGTTCAGAGTTTGCAATTTGTAGCTTTTATTGTGCATTCTTTCTATCTATAAAGTTCTTCTCATAGAGTGCCTATACTATGTTCACTTGTTGCTTCAGTTCATTTGGGTATCAACCTACTATGAGCATGACTAGATTAGAATAATAAAGGTTTAATAATCCCATGTACTTAGTTAAGTTCTGTATCTATAGGTATTTATACTTAATTTCTACTTGATGTATGTGGGCAAGATCATCCAAGATTGCTTGCCGATCAAGTATTTGCATTGTAATGAAACTAATTTTGGCTTTGGCCATTTGGATTTCTTTTTCATTTATCTACTTGTACATGCCCACTTGGTCTCTAAAGCACTTTTTCTAACCTTTCATGCTTCTTGGCCTTATTTTTCCACACATTAATTTTGATGGCTAACTTTTTTCAAATTGCACAAATCTCTTCCACTAATAGGATTTCATTCTCTTTGGCGAATTTTCTTATATCAAGGTTGATTATCATGAATTGCTCTTTCAAGTAATGGATGCTTTCTTCTAAGACATTATTTTATTTTTCAATGTCCATCAACGTCATGATTTCAATAGAAATTATTTTGTTCTCTTCCTCCAAGGTAGTTAGGGCTTTGGCATGAGCATCTGTTTGGGATTCAACCACTAAGGCATTTCATGTTGCCTTCTCTCATTCCATCTCCATCTGGATATTTTTGGTTACAAGTTGGACTACCTATTCTATTCTAAATTACTCTAGCTAGTCTAGTATAATATTTTGTGCAAGGTCTTATCTTTCTACTCTTAGTGTAGTTAATTCAACTTGTAACCTCTGCACTTCATTCTCTACGTGTTCAACTCTAGTCTTTGCCATCACCAACTTGTCCTTTATTAAAATTAATTCTAATTACACTGCAATGATATTGCTGGGGGTATAAAAAAGATTCTACATCATTCATCCTATCTAAAATAGTTGATCTAAATGTCTTCATGCTCTTGTAGGGCCATGGAGGTTTTGACTATCATTTCAACATCTTTGTCTTTAATTATATTAGCCAATGGCACAATGGAAGCATTAAAGGATTCTTTAATATAATATATAATCAATTCAACTACTCCTATTGCATTCTAATGTTACATAACTATGACTGTGACTCCTTATCTTGTTTCTAACATGACTTAGAAGGATGTAGCATTCCCTATATTTGCTATGCCCAATTCTCATCTTCTCCTACTTGTAATGAGATATTGACCACTAGCATGTCCTATTGATATTATAGGCCTTCTAGGATTATTTTACATCTTATACATACTTGAGACTTCTCTATTTCCTCAACTAATGGTTTTAGCTATTTGTTGTAGATAGCTCATGCAAGGTTTGTAATCCTATTGTGTTGGTGGAGCCCTTAATCCTATTTTATCAACAATTGGTGTTGACCCATTGGATCCTACTTTCTCTTATTGCATAGTTGGAACATTTCTTATTGACGTAGATCCTACAACTCCCTCAATGCCTATTGGCTTCTCTAGTTGATTTTTTAGGAGGCACTAGCTTTGACATCTCAACATAGGATGCATTTTGCGCTCTGTGAAGAACATCGTTAGTGTAGCGCAAAATTCTTACTTCCCTATAGAGTCTTCTGATAAGGTAAGGGAATGGAAAAGTGAGTTCCCTACATTATTTTTTCTCAAACTTTCATTGGATTTTCAAAAATAGCATATGAGCCATGTTTTCTTGGAATTTCCCCATGAAAATGACATTTCCTCTTACAACATAGGTGGAAATCCTATTTATTGTATTGGTGGAAAAAATGTGATAAGTCCTGATCTTGAAGTATATCTTCTCTTTAATGGATAATCCCTTATATCCCTTATTTGCTATTCCATAGGTCCTCTATAGCCACAACCTTTTTGCATTAGTGTCAAACCTTATAGATATTTGTGAAATGTTGGCTCTAACATTAGGAGGATTTAGTGTCTTTGTGATTACTTTGATTGAGTAGGGCACTGTGATTCCCTTAATCTTGAAAGAGCCATCATTCTACTTATTCTTCAAGAGTTGATAAACTTCCCCTAGGTACCATTCACCATTGCATAAGAGCGCTAGCCAAAGATGAGAGGCTTGGAGTTGCTCTTAGACATTAGTAAGTGCAAACTTCATGAATGACCTAAAATTGAGTTCCACAATAATTGTGAACATGATGGACTTTTTTTTGATAGCTTCAAGGCACTCGTTTGATAGCATGAGGCATTATCCTTGCTCTTGAGTGGCCAATGCTTCAACTTCAACTTGTGACAAATGTTCAGTTGTTGGTGTAGGTTGATAAATGTTGAAAAATTGAGCCTCTTGCTTAACTTCAAGAATCTACTCTTCAACTTGTCCTCTTCCTTTAGATTTCTTGCTCCTTTGTTGTGAGGGTCCTTCAATTATAGGTCTTTTAGGAGCCATATGCAATCATAAAGGATCCATTTTAGTACCCCAAGGATTTCAAATAAGTTCCTAATGGTTCATAATACTTTCTTGGGGTTTTGGACTCAATCAAAATTTATCCTTATTATTAATTTTCAGCTCTTATTAGGTTTGTAGAATTAGAAAATTTTGTGAAAATAGATCTTTACTTATTGTATTATTATATTCTTTTAATTTATTATGAACAAGTTAGTTCCTTATGACCTCTCATAGTTGTTAATTGGAAAGTATAGTTAAGTTTATTAGTTTTTTTGAGTATTTCAGTTAAAATGTGATTAAATATTATTATTATTACCATTAATGTGTTCTTTCAAGCATTAGAAAATTTTGGTTCAAACTGCATAATGATGTGCAGTGCTCCCCCATTCCCTTTCCCCCACAAATAAGTTTGTCACTTTGTTATCAAGAGGGTTCAAGAATGATGCAAATCGAAGTGACAATGAGGAAGTTATGAAGTTTGGAAGTTTGTTTGCCAAAGGATTAGAAAAATTACATGAAGTCCCTATGCATCAAATGAGAAGAATGAAAAATTTTTAACTTCTCACAAACATATATAATTTTTGTGGTAGCAACATTGTAGATGTGACATCGTACCTAGGACAAAGTAGCTTTTATGTTACTATTAAAAATTTCAAGGTTTTGAGTGATTTCTAATGGAAAAATTGAGTAACATAAGTAGTCTTGAAGATGTAGAGGTGGTTCAAAGGATTCTCAAGGATAGATAATGCTCAGAATATAAGAATTTATCACTGAAAGTGTATGAAAGAAAGAATCTTGGGCAAAGTAAGTCAATTAGATATATAGGAGATCGTTGGTAAGATTTGCTAAAAGAATGATCAGATATATGTATGTAGGAAAGTAAGAATGATTGGCTAAGTGCTTTAGAGACATAAGTTGATGTGGAATTACTCATTACGTATGAAGCACAAAAGTTATACCAGTGGATCCTCCCCAGAGTAGGCTTTAACAATTAGTGTCTCTATATAACCACAACTACAAGTGTCTATAGGCACTCAAAGAGTTGAATGTAAAATATACTTTTCTTGAAAAACAAAAATGTTAGTATTGTCTTAGTGAGAAAAAAAACCATATTATAAAAAATCATTAAATTATGATTATATATAATAGTGAGGTGGAATGAGTAGTAGGGATTACAGAAAATGGAATGTGAGGTATCTTATCATAGGTATAATGAATTTTGTATGTGATAAATGGTTAAAATAATTATTATCCTTCTCATCCAAGATTCAAACAAAGTCCATACCACTTACTAGTGACATTGCATTGTATCATCTCAAAACCAACAACTACAAGGCTACCAAAACTATAAGAAGTATTACCACTTGGTAATGAAATTCAAGGAAGTAGTTTATTAATAGTACACTTTATTTATTTATTTTAAAGGAGACTTGACTATTGGTCAAAGGAGTACCTTCAAGCAAGTGTAACATGTCTTTCTAGCCCTGTAACCAATGTGAGTCTAAGAAACCTTGAAATTTCTGAGAAGTTTCCTACCTTCAAGCATGGGTGACATGTCCTTTTAGTGGAACCCTAGAAAGTTTTATTCTATGTTTATTAAATTATTACTATGTCAATCTTACTAGAGAACTACCTTCAGGCATGGGTAACACGTTTGTCTAGTGACATGGTAAGGTAGCACTTATTTTAGCTATACTTCCTTTTTTTTTGTTAGAACTCAAGTAAGTAATACAACTTAGCAATAAGATAAGAATTATATTAGTAGCCTTAGAGAATCCATAAATACTCTTGACATCACCTCCTTTTCATTCCCACTTGGTTCTTCACTTTTCTATGTAAGCATAATGATCACAAGTTTATTTTAGTTTTATTATGGAAAGAATATCATTATGTCCATAGTAAGAACCTCTTATTATTGGAAATGAGTAGATAGATGATGTGGTCTCCTTGCATATATGATCAATCTTGCAATGATTTGATAACATAGGATAAAACTCACATTATTGGAAGTACATCTTGTCTTATTCCTTCATACTTTATTCGAAAAATCAGGAAAAGTATGTACAAAAAATGAAGTGAAAAATCATAGAAAAATAATAAGAATGAAAAACTATAGAAAGAATTTAAAAGATATTAAATAATGAAAAATTATTAAGAAATAGAAAAAGTATATACAAAATGAAAATGTTATGAAAGAATGTAAAAATTAGTAGGAAAAGTAAAAAGCAAAAAGTAGAAAAATGCCAAAACTGAAATTAGTGGTTAGGCATCAAATTTAACACCTCCACAACTATCATTAGAAGTGGAGATTAGAAAGATTGAATAGGTGGTAAACTGCTTGGTAAATAGGGTAGAGTCCTTGATAGAGTAGGGAAAGTCATAGCATGGTTTGACTTGTTGAATATTGACAAAGTTAGTTTTTGTGGGCTTGTTGGGTGATAGATTTGCATGGCGCCTAATTAGTATGTAGCATGGACAATATAGGATCCCTTCCATAAGGTTTGAAACTTAGCCTTTTATAGAACATGACTGGGATTATAGTACAAGACTATATTACTTGGCTTGATAAATACTTGTCTTATTTTGGCATCACGTTTATATTTGAAGTACTTTTTGTGGACTTCATTATTGGTTTGAGCTACTAATCCATTCTCATCTAAAAGATTTAGATTCATTAAGCATTTTATTTGCACTAAGCTTAAAGAAAGCTCAAGTGTACTAGCAATGGAAAGGATGTTCAGTTCTACTTAGATCAATAAACTAGGTAGTTTATCATAAACTAGCTCATATGAGAAATACCCTATACGAAGTTCCCAAGTTAGTCTATATGCCCATAGAACATCATTGAGTTTAGTGCTTCAATCCTTCCTCTATTAGTCACTTCTACTTAACCATTTTCTTGGGAATGGTAAGGTTTATTTAATTTATGATTAACCCCAAGTTGTTGCATTAACTTCTTAAATGTAGCTCCTATGAAGTGAGTCTAATTATCCAATATGAGCATGCATGGTACTTTGAATTTATGGACCACATGTTGTTGAAAGAATCTAGCAACTATTTTGGCCATTCAATCTTCAACTATGGTTGTTTCTACTCATTTTATGTAATAATCAATAGTTACTATGATGTAGGACTTTCCGTTTGACATTAGCATGATGGGGTCCCATAAAGTTAACTCCCCAAAAGTTGAAAGGTTCCAATAGTTGTATCCACTGTTGTCATCCTTTATTTCTGGCTATCAACCCTCCATCTTTTTGACATCTTTTACAAGGTTCTGCAAATCGATGTGCATCCCTAAATATGGTAGGCCAAAAGTAATCTACCATCATCAATTTTAGTACTATCCTTTGTCTTGCATAGTGACCACCACATGATCCTTCATATGCATATTGTAGAACTCTTTGTTAACATTCTTCAATAACACACCATCTTATTAACCTATTAACATATATCTTGTAAAGGTTTCCACTAATTTCCATATACCTTTTCAATTTGTGGAGAAATTATTCCTTATGTTTCTTCTTCCATTGGATAGGAAGTTCTTGTTTGGTAAGATATGTTATGTAATTAGTAGGCCATGACTTCTCTACTAAGTCTACAACTATTATGGTTTTGGTGAATAACTATTCATCAATAAATTTGGTTTGATATTGGTTCATCTTTCTCTTGGGGTTCCCATTAGAGTCTTGGTAAATGATTTGATACAACATTTTTGATTCCTTCCTTATCAATCATGGTAATATCAAACTCTTATACGATAATGAGCTATCTTATCACTCTAAGACTAACCATGAGCTTGTTAATTAGAATCTAAAAATACTATGATCGGTATGGACATGAATAGGATAACTGAGTACATAGTATTTAAATTTTTCAAGTGCATACACCATATCCATAAACTTCTTTTTTATGGTGGTGTAGTTAAGTTATGCCCCAATAATGTTGGACTAGTGTAGTATATATAATAAGGCCTTTTTTGCTTATCTAGCTAAGTACTACTCACAATGTGTAGTTTGAAGCATCTATCATAATGTGGAAAGGCTTGGACCAATCTAAAGCTCAAAAGATTGGTGTCTTGATTAACTTTTGTTTCAAGGTCTCAAATGTTTGCTCACATTGTTTTGTCTAGTGAAAAGGTGCATCCTTAGTTAATTTCACTAGTGGTTTGGCAATCTTTGAAAATTTTTTAATGAATCTCCTATAGTATCCTATGTGGTAAAGAAATGATATGACATCTTCAACAATTTGAGACCTCTAAGTGATATTTTGAATGACTATGATCTTTTCTAGATCTACATCTATTTCTTTATGAGATAACTTTATGTCCCAGAACTATATCATCCTCAACCATTAAGTGAATTTTATGCCAATTGAGCTTTAGATTAGTTTCTACACATCTTTTCAATACTTTCTCTAAACAATCCAATGCTTGTTTAAAATCTAGCCCATATGTAGAGAAATCATCCATAAAGACCTCAACTCCATTGCCAATTTGCTTTTGGAAGATACTTAGTACAAGTTTCTGGAAGGTAGAAAGGGCATTATACAAGCCAAAGAGCATTTGTTTGTATGCAAATGCCCTCATTGATTGGTGAATGTGGTCTTCTCTAATCTATCAGTGCAATGCAGATTTGATTGTACCCACCATATCTGTCTAGGAAACTATAATATTGGTGTCTTACAATAGTATCTAGGACTTGGTCAACAAATGGTGGAGGAAAATTACCCTTGAACATTGCCATGTTCAATAATTGATAATCAATGCAAACCCTCCACTTGCCATCCTTTTTTAAGACAATGACCAATGGGCTAACCCACTCACTATCTACAAAAGTATAGATGAACCTAGCCTTCAATAGTTTTTTTAAATCTTGCCTAACGACTTCTTTGAGTTTTGGGCCCAACCTTCTTTGAGGTCAGCAACATGGTTTTTAACAGTTGGATCTGTATAGATTTTGTGTTGACAAATGTGAAGATTGATACCAATTATTTTGTCATAGGACTATGCAAATGCAATCGACCAATTACACATCACTTCTAGAAGTTTTCTCTTTTTTTCTTCATCAATTTTGAAATTTATAATTATTGATTTTTTATTATTTAGAAAAACATACTCAAGTGCATACGATGAGGCCTGTCAATTCTAAGGGCTCTAGTTCATATGTCTCTTGTATCTCTAATTTTCCCCATTTAATATCTTCCTTCTGATATGATTCTATATAGGAAGGTTGTCTTTTTAACCATTATAATTTATCAATTTATTTGACATAAGCACTCATAATTTTTTTAATGGTTTCATGAATATATTGAATTTTTTCTTTTTTAGTAATCAATCATTGGGTGCCTTATTGTTGAGTAGTTGTTGCATACAAACACTTTTAAACACATGTCTTCTATACATTTGTTGCATGTTGTGATGTCATCATGTTTTATGGTCCAGATATTTTACACAAAATTGCATGCGTTATCATTGTATGAAATACATGGAACTCTTCATCTTTGAGTGATTCCAACTTCATCTTCCTTGGAAATTTTCAATGACAAGTCTCTAATCCCAAACTTAGCATCCATAGTGCTAAGCCATGCTCTTTCCATAATTATGGGGAATTCCCCTTTGTCCTTTCTTACATGTGTAACTAAGAAAATAGTAGGATAGGACCAACCACTTATGGTAGTGATAACATCTCCCACTTGTCCAATTGGAACAACAATGGACTAGTCTACAAGTTCTAGGCAAATGTTACTCTTCTTTAACTAGAAAAGGTTCCATGCCTTGTACATGTTTTGTGAAATAAGAGTTACCCATGACCTAGAATCTAAGAGAACCTTGCATGGTTTGTCTTACTATTTGAAGATAAACTAAGGAACTCCCAAGATCTGTCCTCTTCTTAGGATGTGCTCATACTTTAATCTAGTGTGTTATTATTTGTGTGAGCATGATAGTGCTGAATTTATTGTTTGTAGGTACTAGAAGTGTTCTTTGAAGAACTAGGTTTGGATAGGGTAGAGTTAGGTGAAGTTCCTATCCTTCGAACCTTCTAGACTTTCCCTAAAAAAGGGATGTTTCCTCACTCTTGGTTCACTTGCAATTACATTCTCTTATGTTGTCATTGCCTTGGTAGTGCTCTTTTATTGTATCTATATTGGCAACACTCCTTACATGATTAGTGGTGGTACTGATGGTAGGAAGTTAGGAGTTTGAAGTGAAGAATTGGCTGCTAGTTGGGACATGTAAGAATCTGGATCCATCATTGAAGCAGTGGGTCAATGATATTCTAGTAGATAGTAGTGAGAGGAAGCATAAACTAAAATATTCCCTAGAGAGATTAAATGTTGAACATAGTATCCATAAGGATTAGGTTGCCTATATGGATACTGTTACCTTGGTGGTGGCATTCCCCATGCTTGTGATTGTTGCCACTACTACTAGTACTATTTTTATGGTTGAGAATATGCCCCACTTAGATAGTAAGTTTGTTGGTAGGGTTGTTGAAAGTTACCTTGTCGATAAGATAATCTTATAGGTATTTTTTTCTTAATAACCTTAAAATTAAGTACATATGTCATAAACTCTTGTAAGTAGGCCATAACAGGGCAACATCCCTTAGGATGTTCATATTGGCACACTTTGCATCCTTCCTCATCCTTTGAACTGGAGTTCATTATTTCCTCTAATGCAGCAATGTTTTCTTTATTTTTGTAGTTCTCTTAATCATTCTCTCTTCTTTCTTCTTTTCTTTGCTTTGATTTAGGACTTGTTCAATCTTTTCTTCTACTATCTTGAATGCTGTAGCAAATTTCTCATCCACAATATCCCACATTTTCTCTACCTTGGTTGCAATATTATTAATTAATTTTTGACTTGGTAGAGTCTTCCATTAGATCGTATCTTCTATGGTTTCATCTTCCTATGATTCACATACTCTTACATTCCTTTTCCTAATCGCGGGATCTCTATTGTATTCTTTAGTTGATTCTCTTTTCCTTAACTCTCTTTCTTTTATCACTTGGTCAATGAGTCTTTGAATATAATAAGCTATCATCTCAGATAACCTACCTTGGGCATATACCCCAAGGGTTTTTCTTATCTTGTTTCATAGCCCATTGACAATGTGTTGCAGTTGTTTCCTTTGAAAAAATTCATAGCCTAAGCACCTATGTAGTAAGGAACAGTATCTATCCATTGCTACATCAAGAGATTAATGTATCTTTTTCTTCCATCCTTGAATTTTTTTTTTCTCAAATTAGAAACTTTGAAATAAGTTTGATATTTGTCATTAAAGGGCTTTAGCATGGTATTCCATCTTCAAATTAATTTTGGTTTTAAAGCTCCATACCAACTCTCTACTTTCTTTATGAGCATTTTTGGAAACAACTTTAGTTTTTGCCAATTGTTTTCAATATTCTATAGGGGACAAGCATCATACAAACTTTGAAGATGATGTTGTGGATTTGCATTGTATACACCTTTAAATTTTAGAATATTATTTGTCTAGTTGCTTGATGTGACTATCCCTTAGATGCATAGTAGGAACATACACTGCTTCCTTGATATTAATCATGTTATGAGTCGCCAATAAGGGTTCTTCATAATCTTCACATTTGTAAGCTTTATTGTAGTGGTGGCCCCTTTGATGCTCAAAACACACTCTCTCTTCATATCTAAACCTTTCTCTTCTCCTCTCATGGTTGTCTTCTTTTTCATTACGATGTCTTATTTGATGTACATATCTCTCATGATCTCCTCATCTCTCCCCATCATGATCCCTTATTATATTTTCTCCCTTATCAAAATCTCTAGAAGAGTGTGAGGAGGAAGAGGAAGAAGTTGGAGAATGATGCTAGCTAGTTCTTCTTCTATGAATCCTTGATTTATCCTATTTTGATTTAGTAGAGGTTTTAGACATTAAGTTCCCCCTAAGTGGGGAGTCTTCCTTATCTCCTCTAGGTGTTTCTGCAAGAACTGAATGCAATTTTATCTTAACGGGATCTCCAATATGAATAATTGGTGTTTGAGATTGAAATCAATGGGTTTAATAGAATTTATTTGTCTGAAACATAGCATCGTCTCTTTCCTCTAGGACAACTATTTAAGATACTTTCTTTTCTTTGTCAAGCTCACATCTTATCTCTATAGAAACATCCCTTCTTACTTGAGCTTTTGTTGGTTGGTATAGCCCAGTCATGTGTTTGGTGATGTTATAACCTTCTTACACATGATCAAGGTTTAATCTTATGAGGATTTCTTGCAACATTGATGGTGCAAAATGTTCTGGAGAAAATACATTATTGCCTTGTAAATCTTTCCATCTTAGTTTCATCTAGTAAAAGACAAATGTGAAATCAAGATAGTATGGATCAGTGTGAGCATAGAAGATTCTAGTTTGCATAGGTGCACTCTAATTTTCTTCATTATATTCCCTATTGTGACTCTTATTAAATTTAGTAGCAAGTGGTGATTTTTCCTTGATTGTGAAAATTGTATTGATTGTTTAATGCCTTAAGTGTATACTTTGTAAAGAAAAATTAGTTTAAGTGTGAAGGTTGTACTTGATGATTCTTGACACAACAAACTTTGTAAAATCAACTACTTAGCGAACATTGATACATCCCTAGCAATGGCACCAATAATGAGTGGTTGGGTATTCCAACATTCCATCATACAAGTCACAAGTGTTCACGTGTGACCTAATTGTAATCCATGAATGGTCAATGTAAATTCACTAGCAGTTGAGGTTTAGTTCATGATTGTTATTTTCTCACTTTAAGTTAGTGAAGTGCAAGCTGTATGATTTAACTCTTGGTAAGGCATATGATATATTGATCTCATTCGAATTTAATTGTTCTAAACACCAACATAATGAAAATTGGGATGAAGTCCAAGTCTAAGTGTAACAAAAATGTAAATTGATGCTAGCCTATAGTGATAAGCATCTACTCCTAGCTTGTAGTACACATCAAGGTCTTATGTAACCATCATTGAGATTACCAAGTGAATCCACTACTGAGCAAATCAAGTGAACTCACTACTAGGTTACCAAACGATTACACTTCATGCTCAAAACTAGTTGTACTTATATCACCTTACTAAAAGATGTAAGAAAAAGCAAAGTATTTGAAAATAGTAAATGACTTCAGTAAACATGCTAAAGGTAAAATTAAACTAAGTAAAAATGAACTAGTTAAAAATGAACTAAGTAGAATGCTACAATGGTGGAAAACAATCTTGATCTTTATTTTCGATCATGAATTATGCTCAAGAACAATTTACTTGAACAAAGATTCCATACAACTATTTAACACCACACTATGGACATTCACTCTATTGCTAAGTTTAAATCATAAAAACAAACTGCAAAAATTTGGCTAAGTGTTGGCAGAAAGTTGTTTGTTTGACAGGATAGTGGGTTGATATTTATAATGGAGACTTAGATCCACTACATTATATTTATGATGATGTAAGTAGGGCTACAATATTGTAGATATGATATCGCATTGGTTGACATAAAAAGTTTGATTAATGAAGATTAGTTATCAAACCAATTCTAATAATTGCCCAAGTTGAAGTAACATTTTCTTGGGCTCCCCCATCAATCAAAATATGAATCCATTCCCTACTTTATAAACATTTAGCCCCAATATGAAATAACAATTTTCTAGCAAGATGATCTCCTCTATTCACATTTTTCATAAATGCATTAGAATTATGATGAACAACCATGTACCCCTATGCCTAACCATACGAATCACAAAGTGTTCACATGTGATCTAGTCAAATTTCGTGGACTTTACAATTTCTAGTACATTAGGCTTCTAGGAAGTGAACCTTGCCCTAAGGTCATTTGTTATCTTCCTGATTACACTTGTGAAGCATAATGATATCGTTAAGAGTAATCGAGGCATATCATTTTTATCATTTTATGTTTTTGGGCACTTAAAGAGAGAGAGAGATAGAGCAATTTAATGACTAATCTAAATTAACTAACTAAGTGGTCTCTAAATAATCCTAACATAAGCATCCATTCCCTACTTTTTTGTGCACATTTTGAACCCATGTATCCACTGCTAGATTACCAAGCACTATGCTACTGGGCACACCAAGCACTAATGTTGTTGGGATTACCAAGCGAATACATGTTATACTCAAAGTGGTTGTACTTATGTATTTAATCTATCTAACTTATCTTGCCTAATTATATTAATTATCTTACTTACTAAAAAATATTAAATGACTAATTAAAAACATCAAATGCATGGATGAAATAGTTAATCTATTCCAAAATGCTACAAGGTTCATCAGAAAGCTTGTATTTATTATTGCCACACACACTATCATGCTCAAGTACAACAATGCTTGAATAAAGATCTATACACTTAACAACTCTTGCTGTAGGCACTTGGGAAAATATTCTAACTCTCAAATGGAAAAACTACAAGATCTTTGCTACTACTACAATAAGACATGCCATAAATGTGGCTAATGAGCTCATATTTATAGGTAAAAGTAGACCTTAAGTCAATGAGGCCTAGTCAATGCATGAAATGATGTGTTGATGGGACCTCGTTAATCGGGCCTAGTTAACGAGTCCAAGTCGATGAGACCTAGTGGACGTAGCCAATTGCAACTCATCATAACCCCACAACTAAACAAAAACTCATCATCAAGTTCTTTTATAAAATTGGGAAGGTATGGGATTATTGATTGACTCTTAACAAAAAAAATAGATTAACTTAACAAAAACTAAGTGCTTGAGTGTACAGATCAACAAATTACAAAAATTGTGGTGTTCATGATACAAAATTGAACACCATTACATGGCTCTACAAAAATTTTGACAACACATTCTCTAATAATGCGAAGACTGTGGTAAAGATTAAATAGTCCCAAGAGGTGGTGGCTCCTAAAATTCTAAGGGACCTTCATTAGCTTCAAGCATGTGTGGTGATAGTGGTTGTCCTGTTGTAGCTGCAACTTATGGTGGCAGACGAAAAGCATCCAACAATGCTTTAATTTTCTCTTCCTTACTCTAGGGATCATTTGTAGTTCATGCAGCATCTTCAATGTGGGCTAGAATGGGGATATCCCATAAATAGGGCATCGTGGGGAACATCTCCTTCATGTTGATAAACCAGGTAGCAAATTGTTTGTGCTTGACGTCAAACACTATGAAGGAATATTTTAACTCCTAGTAATCATTCATTCTCTTGGCTAGGTTCTCAGCAATAGATCTTTGGTTTATGAATCACACGCAGAGAACTTCGAGTTTAGCATTTGTTGTCTCAAGCTTCTTCTTGGTGTCTTTGTGGTGCTTAAAGTTAACCTCATATAGCAAGTATGAGCTGGTCACTTGTTTTTCTAATTCTAACCATAGCCGTTTGGCAATCAGCATTACTAGGTTTACATAGTGAAGATTGGCCAACTCTATGTATTCTTTCATTTTTTCTATCTACAACTCCTTTATGCAAATCTTCATTTTGTTGTAGGCATCAATCCCATCAACAATGGGCTACCACACCTCTTTTCTATGTTGGAGTTGCTAGAGGTCTCGTTGACTTTTTCCTTAGCTAATTGAATGTGTTTCTCATTGATTTCCTTCTGCAAGCCAACCTAGTCTCTATAGTGATTTTTTACTCTTTTAAACTTGAGAGCCTCATTTTTACAGGTGGAAAACTCGATGGTAGACCTTTGGTGTAAGGCTCAAACTTCCTCCATAGATGGATTTTGATTCTCTATGACCAATTTTCTTAACTTAGTGTTCACCTTGACAAGCTGCTCTTGCTATTGATGAATGAATTTTTGCATTTGTTCTTTTTGGGAATTAACATTATGTAGATAATAATTTTCTGTAGTTAGTGCTTCATTCTCCTGGTGCATTTGAACCAAGTCCTTATGAACTGAATATGTCTTTGCTTTTGCTATGGACTTGTTGAAGATGGTTGTCACCACTTTCTCCTCAACCTTCTTGAATTGTTCTTGAAGCTGTTGGAAAGCTTCATCTCTAGTTATTGCTAGGCTGAGAAGCTTGGGATCAATAAAGTGGGCACACAATTCAGCAATCTTTGTGTCCAAGCATTGATTTTGTGCTTGAGCTACTTTAAGTTGCCCCTGAAAAATTATGCACTTACCCCTTTCTTCTAGTAACTTTGACTGGTGATGAGACGCGGTTTACACTAGGCCGCGATATCGCGACCGACGCGATATCGCATCCCATGCGATATCGCGTC
>MNCI01009829.1:565871-601363 GCA_015680685.1 Gnetum montanum | reverse complement strand
TGCCCAACAAGTTAGGTAAGTTACAACAATATTGGGTGGTTTCAACCACCAAAGAGATAAAAAGGCTACAATTGACAAGTGGTCTTGGTGGTTACAATATCATAGAAAATTAAAATACAACCACTAAGATACATAGAAACACAAGCTATAGTTGCAACCTATTCCATACATATATATCCCTTTTATTTTGCTTCTTCAAAATGAGATGTCAAGTCTTCTAAGTGATGTATAGAGAAGTTACAATTTCAAAATATCTCACCTAACTTCTCTCCCAAGTAACTTGTCCAACCAATAGGAGATTACTTGCAAAAATATCCTAGCTAACTTTTCTCCCAAGTTAGGAGGTTACAACCTACTTATTTAATTAGGAAGGAGTTATTTAGGAAGTTATACATATAATTAGGAGAGATTTATGCTTTGGAAGTTATATCTATAATACAAATAGTTGTAGGTAGTAACTTATTTTGAACAATAATGTTTTTGGAGTCTTGAGATACTTTTTTTAAAAAAGGTAAGTTTATAATGGGGCTCCATACTTTAGTGCATACGGTATTGTGGATTATTTTAAATTTTTAAATTTTATCAATAAACTGCAAACTCCGGTTTACCAGCATCGGCCAGAAATATCTCTGGACACTTGTCCTGATGTGCTTCCGTGTCTTTGTTGCCGTATTCATCGGACTGGTATGCGATGTCGAATGCATCGGCGTTGGTCATGGCTGCTGTTTTGGGAGGTAAGTTGCAGGAGGACGACATACCGCCCAAAATTTGAAATGGATCTGCTTGTCGTCCGCCCTTTGCTCTCTACCTTTTGTCCTCTGTTTTTTATTTTCTGTAGTGCAATTGTAGACGCGCGGGACAGAACACCGAAAAATGCAGATTCTGATTTGGGGTTTTTCATGCATCCTGCGTCCGCGTATTGTGTTGGCACTACCGTTATTGCCTTCGTCTGCCTTTGTGCGCCTACTGCTTGCATGTTATGTTGACGCCGTTGCCGAATTAACCCTGCTGGAAGCCCTAATGGCGGAAAAAAAACCCACGAATTTTCCAAGAACACCCAAACTTCCACCAAATGATGAATTTGCGCCGGTAGCGGAAGAACCCTTGTCAACCCTGCCACTGTGTGGAGTAGGAAAATCGAGTTCAATTCCATTGCTGAACTCACCAAATCGTTAGCGGAATCCGCAAACAGGGCTGCGTTCAGGACAAAATCCTGGGAGGTAAAATGGGCATTTTCTATGGCCATCCAGAGCACATTTAGACAATGATGATTGCAGGTATTATTTAGCTGTTGTGTAGGCCTTCCACAGATCCATGCCCAGGAATTTCATGGTTCGGTTTGCTATACTGCGTGAGTGAGGGTTTGGCATTTGCAAAATCGCGAGCCTCCAAAAACGTAAAACTAAAATATTTGCATCTTTAGAACATTTTCTGGAATGGTAATGGATGTTTGACAATGTCTCTGAAATATCCCAACGCCATTTTTTTTTCTCAAAATTACTCCATATCAATATCAATCCTATCGTCCCATTCATCCTTTAATTTACTCCACAAAGTCTTAACAACCGGGCAATTGAACCTTAACATGCCAACAACCTTTGAATATATAACTTTGATAATTCTTGTAAGTTATTGAAAATTTACCAAAATCAAACCCATGAGTCTTACTGTTCCATAAAATGGCCAAATGTGCCAACACTATCATATTATGATTGCAAAGTTAGAAAAATTTGCAAAAAAGTAACCCCTTAGGTGTTCTATCTTTTAGTTACTTATGATCTTCTATCGTTTTCCTTGCTTATTATGGCCTAAAATGGTGGATATGGTTTATTAGGAGTATGATATAAATCTTTTTAGCCTTAGTTTGATTGATTAACATTAAGATTCTTATTATTTCTTTGTACTTACCCTTTATATTATCTTCTAGCATTAAGAATTTTTGGCTCAAATATTCAAATTTTTGCTTATATAATGCAGTGCACCCCTCTCCAATGACTAAGTTAAGCATTCCATGATTAACAAGATTTAAGAATTTCAAAAGTCAAAGCTACAAGGACAAAGTTATTACCTTTGAAAGCTAGTGTGTAAGAGTTTTGAAAAAAAAACTACAAAAACTTTTTTGTTACAAAATGAGGAAGTGAAAAATTTCACTAAATCCCATGCGTATATATATTAGTTTTATATGCACGACATCATAGATCAAACATCGTAGATACGACATTGTAGATGCCTATGACATCATAACTACAATGTCATCATTTTAAAAAAATTAAAAATTTTCATTGGTTTTTCTTGAAAAAAATAAGTTAGATGGAATGTTTGGAAGATGTAAAGCTTGTCTAGAGGATCATGACCATTAACGATGCATAGTTATTGAAATTTTGGCATTCAAGGTTCATGAATAATGAATCTCGATCAATGAAAATTTATGGTATGGATAAGAAATAGATAGTGTATTTCTAATGTATGGATAGATTATTAGATAATATGGTAAGATTATTAGATGTTTTGAAAGGCACAAGATGATGTGGAACTACTTGGTAAGAATGAAATACAAGAGTTATACAAGTGGGTCCTCCCCCAAAGCAGGCTCTAGCCCTTAATGCCCTTGTATAACCATGCTTAAAAGTGTCCTTAGGCACTCAACGAGTTGAATGTAAGACATACCTCTCTAGCAAAACACACATGTTAGTATCACCAGATTGAAAAAATAACGTTATATTATACAAAACCACAAGTTATGATTAAATGTAAAATTATGTGAGATGGACTATAGAATGGATTGCTGAAATTAGGATGTGAGGTATCTTACCATAGGCATAATGAATCCTTATGTGTTATTAATGATTAAAGTAATCATTAGCCCTTCTTTCCAACATTCAAACCAAGTCCAAACCACTTTTCAGTGACATCACATTGTTTCATCTCTTGGATATACAACCATAAGACTACCACTATTGTAAAGAGTATTACCACTTAGCGTATTGTCCAAGGTAGGGGTTTATTCATTGCACTTTTTATTATTATTATTTTCTAGATTCCTGAGAAGCTACCTACTGTTAAGCATGGGTAACATGTCTTCCTAGTAGGATCCCGAGAAATTTATAAGGTGCATGAATTTTATTTTTAACTATGTCAACCTTACCATAAGACTACCTTCAGGCATGGGTAACATGTCTTTCCAGTGACATGGTAAGGTAGCACTTATTGTACTCTTACTCCCATTTTTCATTAGATCTACAAGGATATAATACTTCCTTAGCAATAGGATAGAACTCATGGCAGTAATCCAAGAGAATCCACAAATCCCCTTGATGTCACACCCTTTGCATTTCAACTTGGTTCCTCACTCTTTTATCCAAGCATAATGACCATAGGTTTATTCTTAGTTTTATTATGTAAAGAGTATCATTATGGCCATGGTAGGAACCTCTTATTAATGGAATGGATGAATGAATGTTGTGGTCTCATTGTACAAATAATTAGTCCCTTATGACTTGATAACATAAAAAAATCATCATCTTATTAGACTACATCTTGCCTTATTCTTGATGTGTTTTATTAACAATCAAAAATATGTACAAAGAAAATGAAAATAGAGTATGAAAAAGATAGTAAGAATGAAAAATGTTAAGAGAATGAAAAATCATCAAAGAATAGAAAAATGTTAAAGATTTAAAAAATTATTAAGAAATTGAAAAGTATAAAAGAATGGAAAATGTATTAAGAAATGTGAAAAGGTATATCAACAAATTAAAAATTAAAAAGAATTGTAAGACAAAAAATTTAAAAACACTTATTAATTCCTAAATCAAGATAAGGCATCTTCCTCATGACTAAACTCATGGGCAAGTGTTAGGAAAATGCACCTTACATCCCCTAGCATACACTTGAGGTTTCATACTTACCATCCTTAGTGATTTAGTTTTTCTGTTATCATCCCATATAATTGTGATGGTAATTGAATTTTTATCATCTAAGTCCTTAGTTCCTCTTTCTGTTGGTGTATGATTATGGTTTAGTATTTCAATTTTTGAGCTCTTAGTTGGAATCATTTTCTTAGAATGGGGAATAATAAGTAGTTTAGATTATTCCATGCATGTTTTGGACAACTAAAAGTTCTTAGTTGTTGGTCACTAGGTGTGTTTTGATTTAGTGGCCCCTGCTCTCTCTTGTGCACACACTTATTTTTCATAGTTGTTATGGACTGGTGTAATGATTATGTTAACACTCTAGAAGGTCGGTTCACAACTGCACCCTTCTTTTATAGTAGTAATGCATGGAATTGTCTGTCTCTCCACAGTGATAGTTTCATCTATTATGTTTTGCACTGGAGTGGTAATGGGTGTTGGTCCTTGAGTAGGATTAGAAGACATTATTTTGATGAGGAAGGGAGTTGCACCTAGCTGGCCTTGTGCTAGTTTTGATAAGCCAATAGTTCTACAAGTATTGTGCTCATGTGTGGAAACTTTCTTAAAGAAGAAACATTTTTGAGACTGTGGTTGAGAACATTTTCGAGATTGTGGTTGAGTTCTACTAGCATTATCATTTATGTGTATGTTCGTAGCACAAGTGGCATTCTTCCATTGATGTTGTGGTGTCAATCCTCCCTATGTTATTGGTTGTGACATATGGTGGAGGGAAGCATGTAAATATTGAGAATGTCACGAAGGATAAGAGGTTTAAGACGATGGTCCCACATGAGATGCTATGGGTTGATGATATTTGGGAGAGTGATAGTAGTGATTTGAGGTAAAGGATGTAGAACCATTTGGAGAAATAAGTTGTTAAACATAATATTCATATGAGTACAGCTAGCAATAAGGGCATTACTGGTTTCTTGATGGCATCCCCCATGACTCTGGGTTTTTCCACTATTGTTGATAGTAGTGTTAAGGCTAATAAGAAATATCACTAGAATAGTACAATTAGTTGTAGGATTATCTATAATTACCTTGTGAGTAAGGTAATTTCCTAGGCATTTGCTTTTGTACAAACTTGGGATTCAAAGCAAAAGCCCCAAACTCTTATAGATGTAACATAAATAGGCAATAGCCCTTTGGATGATCATATTGGCATATGTGACATCCATCATTCTCTTTTGTGGTTGAGTCTATAGCCTCTTCTCCTACAGCTATTTTTCCTTTTTGCTAATAAGTGTTCCTACCTCTTACTTTTTTTGTTTTCCTCTTCTTGGTTTGATCACTTGATTCTTTTTTTCACTACCTTCTCCCCTATGGTTTCCAAGTAAATTGTAACTTTTTTATTTATCAAGTCCCACATCTTATCTAGCCTTGCTTCGATCTCAATAATAGCCTTTTGTATTGCCAAGTTTTGTTGTGAAATCAACTCATTAAAAGCTTCCTCTTTTTCCTTATCATACATATGGACTTCTCTTGTTTGAAGAGTTGGGTCCCAGTTATATTCCTCTACATTCTCTCGTTTACATACTAGCCTTTGTATCTAATGGGATTTTAATTTAGATAGTCACCCTTGGGCATAAATCCCAATGGTCTTTCTCGTTGGGGTACAAAGCCCATTTATGATGTGGAGAAGCTGTTATTTTTGAGAAAATCCATGGCTTGAACATCTATGTAGTAGAGAATAGTATCTATCCAAGGCCATATCCAAGGGTTCATGTTGTTCTTGCTTTCATCCTTGGATTTGTTTTCTCAAGTTAGACACTCTCGCATTGGTTTGGTATTTTTCATTGAAAAACTCCAACATTGTGAACCACTAGTGGATTGAAGCTTGTTCCAATGATCTATAGCAACTTCTAGCTTCACCTATTAGTGTCATAGAAAAGAGCTTAAGCTTTTTCCACTCACTCTTGATGTTCAAAAAGATGCAGGCATCATGGAAGGCTTGTAAGTGATGTTTTGGATTAGAGTTATAGCCTCTCACAAATTTAGGGATGTTATTCATATCAAGCCTTTTGATGTGACTTTCCCTTTGATGCTCGTGGGGTATTCTAACTACCTTTGTTATCTGCGTCATGCTCCTAATAGCCAAAAAGGGTCCATTATCATCAAACAATTTGTGGTGATAATTTCTATTTCTATTTATCTAATTATGATGATCTTTTCTATTTCTATTTTTAATCTTCATCTTGATCCCTTAGTGTATATTTATTTCTATGCCTATGTTCATCTTCATTAGAACTAGATGATGAAGAGGAAGAGGAAGATGGGGAATTGGGAAAATCACCCTAGCTACTATATCTCCCCCTATGGCCCCTTGATTTATCTCTTCTAGGTTTGGAGGATGTCCTATGCCTTGAGGCCCTTCTTGTTCTAGGACGTACTCCATCTCCTCTAGTATTGTCTACATTAGTTGAATGTAGTCTTTGAGTGTAGTAAGGGTCTAAATGAGCATAGGAAACCCCTGCTTGTGGTTGCTTACTCTAGTTTTCCTCAGTATATATCCTATCATTTCTTCTACTAGTGTTTTCATCATGTGATGCATTCTTGGCCCTATGTGAAGAATATATGGTTTTGTTTGATAATGTGTATGAATTAAAATATTAATATTTTCTAAAAGATAAATATTTAATATGTTTATAGCAATAATGCATTATATAATTGATCTAGATAATTGGCACCATCCTTGATGATGAGTTGCATTTTCTTGGATTTCGTCAATGTGGCCCTATTGACGTGACATCATTAACGTGACCACATCAACGTGACCCTATTGACATGGGATTTGATGCATTGACATAGCCTCATTGATGTAGTGTCTATTTTCGCCTAGAAATACATGCTCACCTACCATGTTTATAGAATCTTAGGTCATAGTTGTAGAGAAGCTCTTGTAGTTTTCTTGCTTGAAAGTTAGAATAGTTTTCTAAGTGTTCGAAATAGGAGTCAAAGAGTGTATGGATCTTTATTTGAGCATTGTTGTACCTAAGCACAACATTGTGTGTAGTAATAAAGATGAGCTTTATGATAACCCTGCAACACTTTGAAATAGATTAATTATTTATTTATGAATTTAATATTTTATGTAATTTCCTATAATGCTTTAAGTAATTAAGCTAAATTAAACTAAATTAAATAATAATTAATTAAGCACATAAGTACGACCACTTCAAGCATACACTTGGCACTTGGTAATCCTAGTATCACTTAAGGTTTGGTAACCCAGTAGTGTTGAACATGTTTAGGATGTGTACAATAAGTGGGAACGGATGCTTATGTTAGTATTAGTTAGGTGTAGCTAGTTAGATTTAATTAGCAATTTAACTATTTTATTTTACACATTATTATTTACCCTTACAAAACTTAAAACATAAAACATAAAAAATGATAAAAATCATATGCCTCAGTTGCACTTAACCATACCTTTGCATTTCACAAGTGTAATTGGGAAGACAACAATTGCAATGGTTAATTTTACTTCCTAGAGACCAATCTACTTAGAAGGCTATAAGTCCACAAAATTCAACTGGATCACACTTAAATGCTTAGTGATTCATATATTTGGGCATAGGTTCTACTCATTGTTCATCATTGGTGTAATTGTCGAGGACTTGTCGTTTGATACGTGCACTATCTAGGACTTAGTGAATTTTATTTAAGATCATTAGAACGATCCCTAGGATCACAATCATTCAAAAAAATAATTATAATTATAATTTAAGCACACTGAATTTTTCTCTAATCCAACATGTCTTCTTCTCATAGGCATGATGAGTCAAAACTGCTAGTACCCCAAGAATTCAAAGTGGTATACACTCATCCAGATGAGTTTGTACCTGATTTCACCTTCAACGTGCATCAAGATGAGTAGCTGCAATGGAGAGATATGGAGGGCAACATTGTGTTACCTCCTGACCAATCTATTCTTGGGATGCTACTCCAAACTCTTAAGAGGTTGGGCATCTAGGATCTCCATGATGAATACATTGTGTAGGATGATGACTATTAGGACTACTATTTCAAAAAATTACAAAGCAAATGAGATCAGTACTAGGCAAATGCCATGAAACTACGAATGCAAAATAGTTCACTAACCACTTGTTCTTATTGAACCAAAATGACAATGAGGATCCTTCCTCTAGGGGTTTTCAACATGAATATTTTCCATCCCTTGACTCTGATGAAGGGGGCTGAACCAGAATTTGCAATTCACTATCAACAATTTGGGTTCAAGAAAAACTAGGAGTCAAGGGAGGGGATTGAGTAAGCATCATGATAATGAAAAACCTAATGATCATGGTCATGACAAGCAAAAAGGAGGTGTCAGATACCATGGTGGTGGTACTCCTTCTCCCTCTTTGTCCTTTTCATCTGCATCTTCTTCTTCCTCCTTCGAATCTAAGTGACACTGCAGATGATAAAAGTGTGATGGAGGTGAATAGTAGGACAATGATCATAGGTCTTTCCATGACCGAAGAGGTAGCAAGGAATGTCATAGACATCATTGAAATCATGATGATGATGAACCTTTTTTGGTAACTCAAAGCATGCTGAACATCGTAGAGGTAGTTAGAATTCCAAGCAGGCATGTGAAAGATAGCAGAATCAAGAGGTTGGATATGAACAATATCCCTAGATATGAAGGGGGATATAACTTAGATCCATAGACACATCTTCAAGCCTTTCATGATGCCTATGCCTTGTAGAACATAGAAAACAACTGGCAAAAACTTAAGCTATTTCCCAAGATACTCATAGAAGAAGTAGAAAGTTGGTATTGCTCCTTAAAGCCAGAATCAATTTGTAGATGGAGTACAATGCTTGAGCTATTAAGTTACAAATATTACACATACTCTAGAGTGTCCAACTTGAGGAAGAAAATCCAAGGGTAGCAACAAGGAACACATGAACCCTTAGACATAGCCATGGGTAGGTATTATTCCCTTTTGCATAAATTTCCTAGCCATGGTTATTCTCATTGGAAGCAAATTCATCATATCATAGATGGGTTCTGATAAAAAATGAGGAGAACTCTTAGGGTCTATGCCCAAGGGAGACTGTCATAATTAAGAGCCCATTAAATTCAAAGGCTGATTAAGTAGGTTGCAAAAGAAGAAGATGAGTTGAGAAAATGAGAAAGTGCTGAGGAGTATAACTAGGACCATCATAAAAAGAAAGGTCTAATTTTGTGATAGTGAAGGAGAGGTACCACTTCATGAAGAGATGTAGCAAAAAACCTTGCCAATTCAAAAATCTATGTCTACAATTTTAACTAAGGTTGACAACATGTGGGAATCTTTGGATGAAAAATTTCAAACTAATCTGAAAATTGTAGAAGAATCCAAACAACAAGGTAGTGATCATGACCACAAGAAAAGAAAAGAAGATAAACATGCCTACCAAAGGGGTAAGGGAAAAGATACTACAGTAAAAGAGGTTGTGGAGTTAGAATCAAACGATGATGATGGGTGTGACATTTTCCAATATGAACATTCTAAAGGATGTTGTCCTATTGTGTCACACTTTAGGAATCTGGGGTATATGTTTTGAATCCTAGACTAGCATAGAGGCAAGCACCCAAAAGGTTACCTTATCCTTAAGATAACCCAAGGCAGTTTCACCATCAACAACAAGCTTATTATCCAAGTGGAGCTCCACCACAACTGTATGAGTAGTACCATCAATGGTAGCTTTCACAGTTGTGGGGGATGCCACCACAAAGGCAAAAGTATACCAAATCCATATGGATACTATGTTCAGCAACCCATGTCTTCATGTGACTCTTCTAGTCACGCTTCCTTTTAGCATTACTACTATCGTTCATAGTACTACAGAACTCATTCTCCATCTCCTAGAGGGAAATCCCCTAATCCTTATCTTCCTCCTCATCCTTTAGCACATGTTCCTCCATCTTTAACCCAATTACCACTTGCTTCATCCATGCAGGGTGAAATTCCTGCATAGTCGCAACAACATAATGCTACTAAGGCTATTAACTTACAGTCAGCTCCTTAGTTGAGTGATTCAGAACCTAGATCTTGTAAAAGACCATTCTTCCAAACCAATAGCCCTACAAAACCCTCACCAACTTATGTGGCTAGTTACCTTGTCTCCTTTATCCTTTGCATCCATTCCTTTCGAGAGCCCTTTAAACCAAACACCTTCAAAGATCCACATAGTCATGTTAGCCCATGCTACATCTGATTGAATCAAGGTGGAAAACCTTCTTAGAAAAAGAGTTGATCTTGGAAGTCCTCTCATCTACTTGCAGATTGTAGGAAATGAGTCATGCAAGGCTCTTCTCGATTCAAGTTCTAGTGTTAATATGATTTTCCATAAAATGTACAATTCCTGGAACTTGCCTCCTCTCAAGAAGAGCAATATCCATTTAGAATTGACAGATCAGTCCATCATTGTTCCCTTGGGATTAATGGAGGACATTGTGACCATTATCTATGGGTGGTCATATCCTACTGATTTCTTGGTAATCAAAGGTGATAATTGGAAGAGGGACTTTCCAATCATTATGAGAAGGGTTTGATTGAACACTGTTAATGTGTGAATGGACATTAGAGATCTTTCCTTGGAGATTTCCAAGGAAAATGCATTTGAAAAGATTAAAAAAGAAAAGAGTTCCATTCATTACGTATAACAATACTGAGTGCAACTATGTGCAGAAACTGTAGTCTACTAAAAGCATATCAATCAAAGCATGTAGACAGTGTGCAAATGAATTTGAAATCTAAAAGTACCTATATGTAGCAACCACAAAATAGAAGGGCACCCAGTGATTGATAGCTAATTCTAAAAGTAGCACACTTTGCATGGAACCTACTGAGAGCCTCACTTGTGCCTATGTTGAAGGCATGAATGAACTAGAGCAAGTTCATTTCCAACTCTTTGATGATAAACTTGATGATATCAATTGGGGAGAGTTGGAAATCCTTGATAGTTTTAAATAGAATTCCTTAGAGTTAAAAACTCTACTTATCAACATGGAATATGCATTTTTGAAAAATGGTAAGTTGGTGATAATCAATGCCAACCCTACTCCTAAGCAAAAAAGGAGGTTGTTGAAGGTGTTCAAAAAATTGCCAATGGTCTTTGCTTGGTCATATCCTGAATTCATAGGGATTGATCCTAGGATATGCCAGCATCGCATTTATACTAATTTGGCTATGAAGTCAAAGAGGCATCTACAGTGATAGCTAAACCCCAAATTGAAGTAGATCATGAAAGAGGAAATTAAATAACTTCTCAAGGTAGGGTTCATCTATCCAATTGTAAATAATGAGTGGGTTAGCCCACTTATAATTGTGCCAAAGAAATATGGTAACTGGCGAGTTTGTATTGATTTCAAACTATTGAGCATGACCACATTCAAAGATCATTTTCCATTGCCATTTGTGAACCAAGTGTTGGACACTATTTTTGGGCATTGCTATTATAGCTTTTTGGATGGTTATGTGGCTATCACCAAATTCAAACCATGCCCAAGGATCAAGCCAAAAAAACATTCACAAGTCCCCAGGGGACTTTTGCATATCATAAGATGCCCTTTGGTCTATGCAATGCCCCTACAATTTTCTAATGCTTGGTGTTAAGAATTTTTTAGCAGCAGATTGGTAGTAGGATGGAAGTCTTCTTAGATGACTTCTCCACCTATGACACTACATTTGAGCAAGTCCTAGACACCTTGAAGCAAGTGCCTAAAAGGTGCATGGAGACTAATCTTTGGTTCAATTGGCAAAAGAGCCATCTCATGGTCTAGGAGGGCATTGTGTTGGGGCATAGGATTTCTCATGCAATGATTGAGGTGGATCCTAAAAGGATTTGGATCATCCAAGGAATAACCCATCAACTAGAAACCGTTAAAGATATCCAATCATTCCTTAGACATAATGGCTGTTATCGATGATTCATAGAGAATTTCCTTAAGATTGCAAAATCATTCGTTGAGCTCACAAAGAAAGATGCTTTGTTCATATGGACCAAGAAATGTGAAAAGGAATTCTAGCAGCTTAAGGAGAAGCTTGTAGAGACTCCAATTCTACAAGCACCTAATTGGTTTCGACCAGTTCACATTATAATAGATATATCAAACCACACCTTAGGAGCTGTGCTTATGCTATTGGATGATTAGAAATGTCCATATTACATGTACTGCTCAAGCCAAAGCATTGTGGATGCATACCTCAATTACACCACAACAAAGAAAGAGCTGATAGTCATGGTGTATGCTTTGGAGAAGTTTAGGCACTATGTGCTTGAATACAAGGTGTTTGTGCACACTGATCACAATGTCATTTTCTTCTTGATGAATAAACTAACAATGAGCCCCCATGTCATATGGTGCCTGGTGATCTTGAAGGAGTTCAATGTTACAATGGTAGATTGAAAGATGATTGAGAATGTGATTGCCAATCACTTGTCTCGATTATGGTGGAAACATAAAGAGGAGGCAAGCCCGCTCTTTGATCAATTTCCTGATGAACTCCTCTTTGTTGATGCAATAAATGAACAAGTGTCTGCTAAACCAAAATGGTACGATAGCATCCTCACTTATCTTCTTACTCAAGAGATGCCACAAGAGTTAGTTCATTAGAATAAATAATAATTTCTTCATCAGGCCAAACGCTTCATGGAGATTAATAAACACCTTTATAAGGTGTGTGCTGATGGCCTAGTTCGTTGGTGTGTTCCTAATGCTACTCAACTACATGTTCTCCAAGATGCTCACGAGGGTCCTTATGGGGGCCACTATGCAGAAAGATGCATAGTCATTAAAATCATGATGGTAAGGTACTCTTGGCCAACGCTCTTCAACGATGCCTATCGATTCGTTCGTTCTTGTGAATGCTATCAATGAGATGATGGGATAACTGTTCGAATGAAGGAACCTCAGTAGTGGATCCAACCACTGGAACCCTTCAAAATTTAGGGCATAGACTTCATGCATCCCATCACATCCATGTTAAATGAAAAGGCATACATAATAGTTGCTAATGACTATTGTACAAAATGGGCAAAAGCAATAGTTTTCACCGACTATACATCTTCCATTGCTGCTCGGTTTGTACAACAAAATGTTATAAACAAGTTTAGAGTGCCTTGTGCACTAATTTTTGATAATGATACTCATTTCATAGGTGCTACTTTTCTCAAGCTCATGTAATGCCTGGGGGTTGAACATAAGCTAACAACACCCTACCACCCCCAAGCCAATGGTCAAGTAAAGGTTACCAATAGGGAGATCACTAAGATTTTAAATTAAACACTTAGCAAATATAAGAGAGATTGGAGCATGAAACTAAATGATGCCCTTTGGACCTACGGCTCCACATGGAAGCTTCTTATAGGCTACTCTTCCTATGAGTTGGTGTATGGCAAATTACCAACTCTTCTAATTCAATCCAAGCTTTGTAAACTTTCAACAGCCTAGGACCTAGACCTTGACCTAAGCCTAGCACAAAAAGAGAGATTGATCAACCTTAATGTGCTAGATGAAAACTAGTTGGTAGCCCTATCTTTAAATGAAGTGCACAAAGCATTTAGCAAACAACACCATGACCTTAGAATATGGAAGGTAAAATTTCAACTTAGAGACAAGTTCCTCTTCCTAAACCCCACACATGTAACTTAACTAACTAAGTTCCAAATGTTGTGGGAAGGGCCTTCCATCATTTATGAAACCTTTCCTTCAGAAGCCATGTTAATTTACAAACCTGAGAGACCAAACAAGAAACAGCTAGTCAACATGCAACAACTAAAACCTTTTCATGAGTCCAAGCAAGCTAGTGAAATCAATGCCTCATCAGATGGACAACCATGCTCAATCTTTCAAATCTCCTCTTTTCAACTTAGTCGTGGTGGAGATGGCCATCCAGGCTAGTCATTAAACTAGCTCTTCAACTTTTCTACTTTTTTGTTTTATACTTTGTTATTTTTTCAAATTTTTATTTTACAACATTGTTAGTATGTTTTATTTTTCTTAAAGATTTTACAATTTTTTTTATATTTTCCTTTATTTTGATGTAAATTTTTCTTGTTCTCTAATAAAATGCTTTGTTGCCAATAGGACTCAATGATGTTATAGCTATTCACTAATGGTGGCTTATACCTAATATTTTTGATTGCTAATGTCTGGTTTCTATTGTTGAATTTTGATGATTAATGACTAAGAAAAAGTTTCTTTTTCATGGATCAGGCAGTGAGTCCATGTCATCCACCCATCCACCAACTCTATGGTCTTCTTGGTTTTAGAAGTATGATGTTCCTTTTTCATAATAAAACTTTAATGAATTTGTGACCTAGTTTTGGAAGTATGAGGTTTGAAAAGGATGTTATTGATGCATAAAATTTGGACGCACTAATACCAAGAAAGAAAAACTCATTTTAGGATACTATTTCCTAGGGCACCTCCTGTATGGATACGAAAACTTAAGAATAGTCTCAACTGGAGAAGGCTACATGGCCTTTTGAAAATGGTAAACCAAACTGAAAAATTGGGAATTTAAATTAAATGATTGTCTTGAATACAATAAGTAACTAAAATAAATAAATTTTTCTTGGTCTGCCAATGTTGGCGGTCTGTCACTGCCAATGGTATCTACTACCAAGCAAGAAGACTTCGACCACCATTGAAGAGGGAGACAAAGAGAGGAAGTGAGATGCACACAACATGTACACCACTGTCACTGTCCCAATCACCACTGCTGCTTTGGGAGCTTGCTTACTTATCACATGGACTAGAAGTAAGGAAAGAGGTAGATGACATCATCTGATGTGGGCAGGCCATTTGGGGAGAGATAGAAGGCTACCTACTGCAACGTAAAAGAAGAAGGAAGAAACCATCGCCTATGAGTTTCTTAGTCGTTCCTGTGCACCATTGCCACCAATGGGGAGAGAGAGGTCATTCCCACTTTCAAAATGCTACCACTCCTTGGCCTCTATTGTCACTTGTGCTATCATTGTGCATTAACAGCCATGCACTACCTAGGAAACTTCCTATGTCACCGCTGGAGTTGACGTCGCGTGCCCAAGCTCATTATCTCCACACACACCATTCGGGCTATGTTGCTGGAGAGAGAGAGAGAGAAAGTTGCTCGCTGTAGCCCTAAAGAAAATACACATTTGCTATTTTTGTGAGAGAGAAGAACCTAGATCCCACACTGTAGAGGGAGATCATTGTCTGCCACCTCTAGAAGAGCCTAGAGGTTCCAGCCCAAGATGTTGGGAAGGCTCGATGCTACGTCCCCAAGAAAAAAAGCTCACCAAAAAAACCCCTGTTTGGTTTGTCTGCCACATCTTTAAATAGCCACTACAACCCCTTAATAATGACGTCCACGTTCAACTGTAACCATTGCCAACTTCGCCTCCATGAATGCCCACGTTCTTCTAGTGAAAACTGAGAGCTCTGCAATACCCATCTGCATGGTGTGCACTAAGAAAGGATGTGGAATCACGTTGTTAGTATGATGAAAACCTTAACTTCATAAATATTTAACATAAATTAAGCCCAAAAGTTGGCAAAACAATGCACAACCTCACACAAATTAATAAAAAAAATTAAAATCACTGAACATGCCACGACAATTTCAAGCACTGCTTATGTCTTTTAGTGAATGGCTTTTGTGGGTTGGTAGCGATCCTATACACAATTTTTGGTTTTTTTTTTTAAATATTTTTCCCCAATACCATCGTCCTTAACACCTTAATTTAAACTCATTTCTCAAGCCTTATCACTCGCACTATCACTTTCAAGAGCAGTTTGGCTTAGTGGGGTGAGTAATGAATTATGGTAAAGCTAGATTTAGACATGCTACATTAATTTTGGCAAGCAATTTTTTTCTTTTGAATGTGTAGTATATTTGATTTGGACTATGAGGGAATTTTTGTAGTTAAGGGAATTAGAGCATGTGCAGAACTATTTGTCTGTGACAAGTAAAATTAGGGTACTATTGGTAATGATTTTAAATTTTTTTTTGGTTAATCAAGTCAGAATAATTGGTAAGTTAACATATCTGGGAAGTATCAAAGTTGACTTTGAGATTTGGAAATCTATTCATGTGTAAGAAAAGCATTGTTTAGATAATTAAAATTAAAAAAAAACAACACCTATGTGGATCAAAGTTCATAATAAAATCTAGACATATACAATTATATAAGCCATGTTAAATACTACAAGTCTCTATCAAATGCCATCAATTAAATTATAATATAATATTATACTATAGCTTTCTACCCACTTCGGTGTCATGAAGATACTAGTGAATAGATCTAATTAGTGACCAATTCTAAGAGAGTGGACTAAAAAATCTGCTAATCATACTATTGTTCATGGCCTCGTGCTTAGCATGGGTGATGTTGGCCTCAACACTTAGCCCCCAAACTAAAAATTGCATACAAGTGCAAGGATAACAAAACCACAGAAATTTTAAAAAGGAAATTCAATAGATAGAGAATCAAAAACATTACAAAACACAAAAAAATTAAAACTTAAAAGCAAACTACACTAATCTAAACATGATTAAAAAAACCATATAATCGAAAGAGAACTAGACATGGGCCACCCTTACCACACCATCTTATTTAATCAAACTATATATATATATATATATATATATAACTAAGATTGCATTCCTAATCTTCTCACAAGGTAAAAGTCAATAGCATGTGGACTACTTTGAGCACAAGACCAATACTAAACTTAAGGAGGAGGACAAGCTCATGTTAGATCGTGGCTAGCTACAACTTTCAGATTTTTCCTTGTGATCTTTTTTGGAAAATAGTAAAAAAAACAAGAATTTTAATTAGAATAAGTGTCTCAAATTCAAGAATACAAAAGGTAACCAAAATAAATTTTTCAACTGCTGTCGCCATTCGCTGCCAGTCTATTGCAGACACTGTCACAACCAACACTGCCTATAGCCACTAGATGAGGGGGAGAGAGAGAAGAGGCTAGATGAAGGAACTCGTTGATGCATTTCTGATGCATAAATAGAATGTGCCCTATCACCAGCACGAGAGAGGAAAATTTATCCCTATTTAGAGAACCCTCTCGTAGATGTACCACTCGCGAAAAATAGAACGGAACTGTAGAACCCACACCTGCAACCACTACTGTCTATTGCAACAACACTGTAGTAGAGAGAGAGAGAGAGAATGAGTCGCTAGATCCCATTATCACATGGTTGGTAGATGCATTATTGTCTCCAATCCTACATCTACCGCTGTCAAGGGTTTGCTGTAAAAAGGGAAAAGAAAATCGCCACCTCTTGGTTTCCTGCTAAGATTGTTGACCATCATCAATAGCCCCAAGAAAAATAGGAGAAGAGAAAGAGAAAAAACCACCATTCATTGGTTTCTCAGCCCTTAGAGACCCCCTTGCCCATCTATGTGCACCTTACTGAAGAGAGACGTAGTTGTTTAGGAAGAGAACCTAATTTGGTATCTCCTAAAATAAGTTTTTTCTTTCCCGATGTTGGTGCATCTTAATTTTATGCATCAACACCTTTTTTACTCTAGAAGGAGGGCTAAGTGGCCTTTTGAAAATGGTAAACCAAACTGAAAATTTAGGAATTTAAATTAAATGATTATCTTGAATACAATAAGTAACTAAAAGAAATAAATTTTCACTAGTCCGCTGATGTTGCCGATCTATTGCTACCAATGGTATCTACTATCGGGTAAAAAGACTTCGACCGTTGTCGAAGAGGGAGAGAGAGAATAAGTGAGATGCATGCACACGTATGCCACCATTGCTGTCACGATCGCCATCATTGCCTTGGAAGCTTGCCTACCTATCATGAGGACTGAAAGGGAGGAAAGAGGCAAATGACATCGTTTGTTGTGGGCACACTGTTTGGGGAGAGATAGAAGGCTGCCTGCTGCAGTGTAAAAGAAGAAGAAAGAAATTGCCACCTTCTAGTTTATTAGCCATTCCTGTGTATGGCTACTGCCAATGGAGAGAGAGAGATCTCGCTTTTGGAATCCTACCACTCCTTGGCCTATACTATCACTTATGCTATTGTTGCACGTCAACATCCACACACTACCTAGGAAACTTCATGTGTTGCCACTGGAGTTGATGTCGCTTTCCCAAGCTCATTGCCGTCGCCCATGCTCTTTGGGTTGTGTTGCTGGAGAGAGAGAGAGAGAGAGAGCTACATGCTACAGCCCCAAAGAAAAGACACTGTCACTATTTTGGTGAGAGAGAAGAAGCTAGATCCCACACCGTAGAGAGAGACCGCTATCTGCCACCTCTAGGAGAGATTGGAGGTTCTAGCCTAAGATACTAGGGGAGGCCTGATGCTACATCCCAAAAAAAAAAAAAAGCTCACCAAAAAATCCCCCCTCTGGTTCGTTTGCCACATCTTTAAATAGCCACTATAGCCCCTCAATAATGACATCCATGTTTAGCCATAACCGCTAGCAACACTACCTCCATGAATGCCCATGTTTTGCCATAACCGCTGCCAGCATTGCGCATCGTGCTCTCCACATTTTTGGGCCATTACCTCCACCACTACCTCCATGAATGCCCACGTTCTACCTATGAAAACTTAGAGCTCTACAATACCCATTTGCATGGTGTGCGTTAAGAAAGGATGTGGAATCACGTTGTTGATATGATGAAAACCTTAACTTCATAAATATTTGACATAAATTAAGCCCAAAAGTTGGCAAAATAATGCACAACCTCACACAAATTAATCAAAAAAATTGGAAAATCATTGAACATGCCACGACAATTTCAAGCACTGCTTATGTCTTTTAGTGAATGGCTTTTGTGGGTTGGTAGCGATCCTATACACAATTTTTGTTTTTTTTTTTAATATTTTTCCCCAATACCATCATCCTTAACACCTTAATTTAAACTCATTTCTCAAGCCTTATCATTGGCACTATCACTTTCAAGAGTAGTTTGGCTTAGTGGGGTGACTAATGAATTATGGCAAAGCTAGAGTTAGAAATGCTACCTTAATTTTGGCAAGCAGTTTTTGTCTTTTGAATGTGCAATCTATTTGATTTGGACTATGAGGGAATTTTTGTAGTCAAAGGAATTACAACATGTGCAGACTTGCTTGTCTGTGATAAGTAAATTTAGGGTACTCTTGGTAATGATTTTAATTTTTTTGGGTTAATCAAATCAGAATAATTGATAAGTTAACATAGCTGGGAAGTATTAAAGTTGACTTTGAGATTTGAAAATATGTTCACGTGCAAGAAAAGTATTGTTTAAACAATTAATTTTTTTTTTAAAAAGCAGCACTTATGTGGATTAGAGTTCATAATAAAATCTAGACATACAATTATATAAGCCATGTTAAATAGTGCAAGTCTCTATCAAATGTCATCAATTAAATTATAATATAATATTTTACTATAGCTCTTTGCCCACTTCGGTGTCATGAATATACTAGTGAATAGATCTAGTTAGCGACCAATTCTAAGAGAGTGGACTAACAAATCTGCCAATCATACTATTGTTCATGGCCCCGTGCTTAGCTTGGGTGATGTTGGCCTCAGGTGTGACTTCAAGGGGATTCAATACTCTTTGTACCTCTCTACTTACTTTAGTGCATGTGTGTTTTCATGGATTTCTTATCGTTCCATGTCCACCAATAATAGGAAGTTGAATAAGTCTTTGCATGGTGCAGGCAAGCATGCATATTGCGATATCAGATATTTGATGTCGTAGCTTGTGCTTCGAGATCAAATATGCGATATTGCAGCTCCAATATTGGATACCTGATATCATAGTTGATCAAAAATTGACTTTTTGGTAAAACACATGCGATGTAGCATCTACGACATAGCAACCAACTAAGACGCATCAACAGAAATGCCACAACACAGATGCAATGTAGCATCTATGATATCTTAGCCAACTAATGATTCATTAATACTTGAATAAAAAAGGTAAAATAATTTTCATTGTTATTTGTAAATTAATTTTATTATTAAATAATTAATAGAAAAACATAAATTTTATTTATATATTTTATTTATACTAGTTTAAATAAATTTTATTGTATTTATGAAATACATTGTAAACATGTATCAAGAAATAGTAAGCACTTGTAATGTTTTTCTTTTTTTTTTCTTTTTAGGGAAGACAACTTGAGGTTGATAGCAAAACCCCTACCCACATAGCAAAGTAGATGTGACCCATTAATGAAAAGGGTCTCATCATAAGTGTCCTCCACTACTACCACACCTAGAAGTAGAGGTAAGAATCAAACCCACAACCTCCTAACTGAGACATGAGTGTCTTGAGCACTTGCTAGATAAACTTGGGTGCAACACATGTAATTAACTTAAACTTAAAAGTAAAAATATATATGTGACATACATAACATTAATGTGGTTAAGCTCATACAAGTATAGATTAGCTTATAAATTTATAATTTTCTTTTTGATAAATTGTGAGCTTGAATTATGATAATGACGTTAGCTATATTTTTTCTATTTTGCTATATTCAATTCTAGTTGGCAATGCTGAGTTCTATAAATTTTAATTAAACTATATATCTTGGGATGTAACTATGTTTTATTTATTTCGGGTTCCAACACCCCCAAAATTTTGATTTATAAAATCCTTGACATTTCTTTATGCTCTTTGCATGTTAAAGATATAAAATAACTAAAATAAAATTTTAATTAAATATGTTTAATTTTGATTTTAATGATCTTTAAAACTACATTACATCATAAATTTCATGGATCCATTAAATTAGTTCGGTTTTAACCACATTTTGCATAGTGCATCTATGTCTTAGAAACCTATTGAAATTGAGCTTGTACCATGCAAATCGCATAACTTCAACGAAAAGAAATTAAATGCCTTGATCTTCACTTTTATTTAGTAGGAGCCTCACCCATCATGAATTTATCATGTAAAGTAAAACATTTCAACTTTCTTTATGTCATGATGAAAAGACTTTTAGGTGGTTCTAGTGAGCGAAGACGAGTGGTTTTAGTGCGTGATTATGAGTGGTTTTAGTGGTAGCTTGCACCTTGTATGAATGCTTGTCATGTGCATGCGGGTGACAGGTCACCACATTCGAAAATATGGAGCTCTCAAGCTTGTCGGTTACTTCAAATCCAGTGTAGCAATACAAGACAACACAGACTATCAATTTCTTGGGCGCATGGCAAAACATGCACCAAAGAAGACCTTTAAAAATTAACTCCAAAACACGGCTCTTTGCTTGCGTGGCAATGGCCAATCGCCAGTTAAAGACCTTACATAATGGGGCTTCAAGTTTTGGCGACCGCGACCACGACCACGTCCATGTCCACGTGTTCTCCTATTCATGTTTCTCGAAAACCTTCTGTCCTTCCTTCCGTAGTTTGAGTAACTGTTATAATTTATTTGTTCCTATTTACTAGTGCCTGCCACACGTTAACATGCGAGATGACCGACTCGGCGTGTAAACGAAAATTACCCACAAACCGACAAAATCAAAACGGCATTGGAAACGCCCAAATACACGGTACGGAGGGCCGCAACAACATGCAAGCAGCTACCATCCCATGCCAGCCAAGTCAAAAAATTGCATTGCAGGCGTGACGCTGCATTTGGCGTGTCAAACAATAAAAGCCCAACAACGAAATCTACATTTGAAATAAATGATGTCAAACCGCCCCAATCGTTTGTGTGTCAAGCACACACACCAACCCTAACTCTGGACGAGCATGCCAATTTTCTATCACCTTCATCTTTATTTTAGTTGTGATCAAAATTATTTTTTTATTAATTAAACATGTATTCTTGGTCCCACTTTTATCTCCCCGAGCAGGAGGCTTAGAGATAAGACCCGCAGATACATAATCACGACAGATAATAGACGATACCCATCAAAAATTCAACACCCTGTTAAATAGATACTAACAAAGTGTTATGCTCTGTCCCTTAACACTGCATAACGATTTTCCCATCCTTATCAGCAAACATTAATTAAAAATGAACAGAGCACTCTTTAGCCAAAACACGCGCAATTTTTTGGCCATTCGAAACCATGATTCAATGCCCCTCTAATCTTTTTGGGCATTCTAAACCATGATTCAATGCTTATCTCGCGAACAACCTCATTAGGTCGGTGAATAAGGCAAACAAAACAAAACATAAGACAACCTCCATCATAAAGCGTAAGCGCAGACCTTTCTTGAAGCAAGGGGCGGAGTAATCTAGCGGTACAGGTAACTGAATCATTATTTATGGATGGCTAGGTTCATTTGGCATGCAAGCGCAATTAAAGGGATAGAATTAAATTGAAATGGGTAAGTAATTGGCGTTTGGGTGAAGCAAAGTCGGGGGACTGCTTAGATATGGCGGCCGCCGCAGGAGCAGTGAAAGCTGGCGCATGCTCCTGTGGTTTCTACACGCAGCCACCGTTTTCTTGTTCGTTCGAAACACACAGAAACTGAAACAGCAGAGACTTCTTCGTTTTGAGAGCCAGATAGTACTGCCAGGGGTGCGTGCCTCAGCATGCTCTCTGAATCATAGCCCCTGATTTTGTCGGCGCCCCTGGTATATAAATTCTCACCACTATCACCTTTGCCTCTTCTTCTTCTTCTTCCCAGTTCTTGATTATTGCAAGTTGAGGACTGTTTGGTGTGATGAGCAACAAATAACTGGTTGATCGGATTGGGTTGATTTGCTGGTGTTGTTGAATTGAGGCAACGGAAATGGAAGCCCTAGCCAATTATGTGAGGTTCTGCCACAGCGCTCCGCCGGTTCGCTTCCTGCACCGCAGCAATGGTGACCAAGGATGGCAGGAGTTGTGTGCAGAGGCTGTGGAGGTTGTGCGCCAAGGATTTGCGCAGAGGCTTACCGCCTTCGAGGTGCCCCTGCCCCTGGATCACGGCAGAGTTTTGCTTCTGCTGGATGTTCTCAGAATGCAGGCCATCAATGTTGGGGATGGCAGTGTCAGATCCATTGCTTGGATTGATGCAAACGGAGTCAGGTTTTTCCCTGACGGCCAAAAAGAGAATGATCCAGAGCATGTTGAGAATGAAAATGATGATGCAGAGGATGAGGAGGAGCATGAACAAGAGGATGCTGAGGAAGAGGAGGAGAATGATGAGGATGATGTTTCTTCTGCTGTGAGCGAAGTTTCAGAGGAGGAAGTGCAGAGTAATGCAGAGAAGGATTCTGAAAATGGCTGTTTCTTCGTTTCCTTGGATGACAATAGTAAAGAATACAGGTCTTTTATGATTTATTTTCTTAAAGGAATGGCTTCCCTGCCGTGCGATTTCGTTGGAGTACGCAAGATGAGGCAGCCTTCTATGAGAGTGTATGCGTTTGCCAAACTCCAAGCAAAGGCGTTGCAGGACAAGTCTGTTCGCTATGCCTGGAAGCCATCGTCTTCTTGCAGCGCGAGCCTTGATCAATTTTGCAATGTTCCTCTGAAACTGTTTCCTGACGGGCGTCAGTATCTCTGGTATGATAACGCTTCTTGTCTCCTTCTTTCAGGTTTGAATAAAGTTTTATGTTGATCCTTGGTATTCCCCATCTTGGGATTCTGTGAAAGATTGAGCAGCCTGTTTACAAAATAGATAACAAATTCGGATTTCTTATAATGTTTATCTTTACTGTTCTTCATCTTCTGGTTTCTCAGACGATTGAGCCATTGCTTTCGAAAATAGGGACGAAATTCAAATATCTTGTTATGTTGATTTTCGTTGTTTATCTTCTGGTTCTTAAAAGATTGTGCGGTTGCTTTAGAAAAAATAGGTATGAAATTCAAATTTCTTGAAGATTTGTTATTATCTTGACCCTGTTTTTCATCTTCTGTCTCTTATAAGATCGGCCTGATGCTTTAGAAAAAATATGTATGAATTTAAATTTCTTGAAGATTCTTTATTATCCTGACCCCTGTTTTTCTAGCTTTCGATTAGTTTGCGCGGTCCGTTGTTTTTTTCCTTCCCTTTTGAAAAATAGTTAGAAAATTCATGGGTGCTATTTTTCCCTTGTTGATTCTGCACAATCTTTCTTCCCAGCTGGGAATCTTCAGCGCCAAGGTTTCTCTGAGGATCATTGTATTTCTAGTTTTGACATGTTTTGTTTTGAAGGATTGTCCTTGGCGGTTACTTGTTCATCTTGATATAGTTCTTGGCCTTTTTTAGACATTGACATACGCTGCAAGAAATCCAACAGGAAGCAATTCATGGTTAAGGTAGTCTTATGGATTTAACATTTTAACGTCTGTTTTGATGTGCAGTGCTGCGGAATGCAAAATTGATGAAAATGGCGAACAACATATGTTACTTTGTCGTCTCATCATGGGCAATACCAAGGAGATGAATCTTGGAACACACAATTATTGCGATAGTGACGATACAGAGGTCCATACCATGGTTGATGATCTCAACAACCCGAGTTATTACATTGTATCCAGCAAGTACGCTCACGGGCATGTTTTTCCTGAATTTTTAGTAACCTTCAAGGTCTCCCCTGTTTTAGCAGGTATTCTTATTATGTCGGTTCGTTGAACTCTGTTTTCTTGCCTATCAAGTTTCATGACTAAACGAGTCTTATGCACGTTTTAATCAACGATTTGTGTGGTTTGAATGCAGAACAATGGAAAGCAGGTAACGCAGATAACCGTGGAGGCAATCTTGGACCACCGGCCTCTAACGATCCAAGGGTTGCGATGCCTGTTCACACAGTAAGATTCTGTTTCCCCTGCTACACAGATTTTTTATTGAAAGCATCGCAATTTCTGCAATCAAGGCCCAAATGCAATGGCTTAACGCTGGGAATTGTTTGTTAGTTTTATAGATTGGTTAGTTTGTGAATTTATTTTAACAATACTTACCACTACCTTTCATGTCCTGAACAGAACTTCGTTCGAAGGCCTAGCTCTGCTTATATGTCCTTCCCGAAGCTTCTGTCTATTTTGGCGAAGTTTCTTCCACGACCTAAGCTTCATATGCTGAGAGAGCAGTATTCCACATACAAGGCAAGATTTTAATCACATAATCCAATTCTTGCATTTTGTAATCGACAGAATTTCCCTCGGCAAATTAATAACGACTGCTTCTTTCTTTCTCTCTCTCTCTTTTATTTTTCCAGGAAAGAAAACTTGGAAGAGATGAATTCATAAGGAGGGTAAGACTCGTTGTTGGGGATCGGGTCCTTATTGCTATGATCAAATACGTTGAAGGAAAGCGTCTTCGTCGTTGAGTGAAGGCATCCGTATGAGCATCTGCTACATAAACTTCTGTTTCTAAGGGTGTGTAGAAAATTTAGCTAGTTCTTTTGAATGCAGAAGTGTAGCTCAAAGATTTCAAAATAATCTTCAGACGGTTTTATGTTTCCTTTCAACGATGAACTCCAATGGTTTTGGTTTGCTGGGTGAACATCGCCCACAAGCAATTTTTGTGGCTGTTCCAGAACTTTGGTGACCCGTTGTATCTGATGGAAAAACATTTGCGTGTAATGGCAGTGCTAAAACTGTGGACTGTCGAATGGAAAAGTAGTTTCGTGCATTTGTTGAAAGGACTTTTATTAGTGTTTCGAAACTGTTCACGATGATTTGTACACATAATCTCCTGCTATTTCCTGTTGTTAAATCAATGGTATCGTTGACGGGATGTCTTGGTGGTACCTGTTATTAATTTTTCTTTCTGTGTAGAAGTTAATACTATTCTGTCCTTGGAATATTATTCTTTATTGTGGGCTGAACTTGCCACTTAAAACTATTACACTTAAAACGAATTTTGTTGGCGGCTATTCTGATACGTCCCCAGCAACCGCGACTCGCTTTTGTTTTCTTTTTTCGAACACCGTCGGCAGGCCAAAGGAAAGTTTGAAAGCAGGGCTCCTCCAATTGCTTAAAGGCCCTTTTGAAATTTTACTTTTTCATTGATGTTTCTATTTCTGCTGTGCATGTGGAAAGCGTAGTGTTTGCAAAAGGTTGAGCAAGTATGTCCGCAACTGTTATTCAAATATTTCGAAGTTGGATGGGTTATGGTTTTGGTCAAATATGGCGAGTGGTTTGGGTTTGACGTTGGATGAGGTATGGTATTAGTCAAATATGGTGAGAAGTTTGGGTCTTTTGGGATGGGAAGGAGCTTGCTTGGGTATCACTTTTCAACGATAAAGTAGCTTCTCCATTGGACGGTGCAGGCAATAGCACATTTCCCTTTGGGAATCTTCCAACCCTTCTGTACTTATCTTTTTTTAAGTGGTTTTTTTTTACCTACGGTAGTTTTCTTTTGTTATGTTTTAACCTTGATTCGATTCCCTTTATTTTGCTTTATCTTTTCCGACTTACTTTTTATGGGATACGAATGAACCCAAATGAACTGTAGGGTGTAACTTGCTTGCATCTTTTATAATTCATGATTTGCTTTGTTATTTCTTAGCTTTATGAAAGTGACATGTTTTTAAAGTCAAGGTTCAATTTCATGTGGTTTATATATCATAGGTTTGAGAAGAAGGCAACTATAGTAATAGCCAAAGCCAAATATAAGGGTTTAGATAGCTTTTGTGAAAAACTAGGAATGAAGAAAAGAGAAAAATCTACATATAAATTAACAAAAAATTGGAGATGTTTAAAACATTGATTGTGTCAAGGAAGTAAATGAAAGAATTTTGGAAAAAGACAAAGAAATTTTGGATAGGTGGAAAAATTATTTTCAAGAATTATTAAATAAAAAATTTTCAAGTAAACTTCCGAGAAGAAGAATCAAATTTTGGTTTGGTTAATGAACTTTCCTTCTTTGAGGTAAAGAGAGCCTTAGATGAAAAAATGGAAAAGCTATTGGACTAGATACTATTCTTATAGAAGTTTGGAAAGCATTGGGAGATACAAGAGTTTCTTGGTTGACATAATTATTTTAATAGAATTTTAAATGATAGAGAAATGTCCAACAATTAAAAACAAAGCTTTGTTGTTCCCATTTACAAAAATAAAGGAGATGTACAAAATTGTGCAAACTAGAGAGGAATCAAGCTATTGAGCCATATTATGAAGCTTTTGGAGAGAGTTAAAAAGCAATGGAATCAATGGTTGAGAAAATCAATGTGGATTTATGTCAAGGAGATCTATTATAGTAGTTATTTTTTAAATATAATAACTAATGGAGCAATTTAGAAAACATAAAAAAAAAAATCTACATATGATCTTCATTGATTTGGAAAAAGCATGTGACAAAGTGCCTAGAGATATTATTTGATGGGCCTTGCTAAGGAAAAAACATCCTTGTTAAATATATTAAAATGATTCAAAACATGTATGAAGAAGCTACTACTAAAATTAGAATAGCTTGTGGAATAACATTTGATTTTCTAGTCAGAGTAGGTCTACACTTAGCTCATATTTATTTGGTATTATTATGGATAAATTAACAAAGGAAATACAAGATGAAATCCCTTGGTGTATGTTATTTGCATATGATATTGTATTGGTGGATACATATTGATGAGTGGCGAGGTACCCCTACACTCAACCATACGAATACGAGCGTAACACGCGTGATCCAGTCGAACTCCGTAGACTAAGTGCCTACACGCCCCATGGAACACTTAAGGTTAACTATTCATTGTCTTCCTAGACTTACTTGTAGTTGTCACGGTGTATGGTTAAGTAAGTCTAAGGTATATGATTTTTATAGCTTTTTCGGTTTTATCTCCTATGCTAAAAGGTGAAGGGTTGATGAGACTAATTACTAACTCTAACTAACTAACTAAGTTTGAATTAACCTAGCGTCAACATCCGTTCGCACTTACCGTTCCCACTTACCGTTCACCAAGGCAACCATGGTTACCAAACGCTAGCCGTTGCTAGGATCACCACGCGTAACGCACGTGCTCGAAGCGATCGTACTGAGGCACTTAACTAGGAGAGAAGGGTTGAGAGAGATTTAATTCCTAATAAAGCATGTAAATGGAAAATAGTAAATAACAATAAATAAAGTCCTAATTAGCCTATTCCATTCACTGCAAGGTTTATCCAAGAAGTTCGTCTTTATTATCGTACACAAACTTGTGTTCAGGTACAATGTCTGCTTGAATAAAGATCCGTTCACTTTAGAGTTCCTACTGCGGGCACATGGAAAATATTCTATCTCTAGAGGGATCAAACTACCAGAGTTTCACTATGGTCTAAGCCTAGGATGATGAAATAAGGGAGAGCCACCTCTTATTTATAGATATGACAGCGCATTGTGATATCGTGTCCCATCACACCCCCATGACTAAATGAAAACTCGTCCTCGAGTTCCTTACAATAATATCGGGAAGGTATGGGATTATTGACTCAAATGGAACTAATGGGATGACATGTGAACAGATCATCATTACAAGACACAACAAACTGGTGTTCATGACAACAAGAGTGAACACCTAATTACATTGACATCAGGCCTCATTTGGCAGCTGAGAAAGAGAGAGAGAGAGAAAGAAGTGTTACTGCTGCCAATGCCAAGATTGTGCCTTTCGTTGTCCATACATAAGCACGTCATCGATCTTGCTCCTTGCATAGCTGTTTTAGCATCGCTCCATTCCAAGTGTTCCCTCCAGATCTAATTTGTTATTGTATGATTGCCATATGCACACACAACACAATCTTATATTAGCAAGGGTAGATGAATTTCAATGCCATTGATACCTTGCTTCGGTGTAAGTCCATTGGCTGAGTTGTGGTATGGCTGATTGTGGGTCTGGAGATATATAAATGATGACTACTGAAGGTGTAGGGGTTAGGAGAAAATTGAAAAAATTGGGCCCCGTACCCCCATGACTAATCGCGAACCTCCGATATCGTTAGAATGGAGAAAGAAAAGGAATAAGAAAGATAGATAAAAAGGGACAACTGTAATGTCGATGATATGGATGTCAAGATGGAAATGAACAAAATAAATTACATTGCAAAAGTGTTAGGGAAAAGAATTTAACTGGTGCACCAAATAGGAATGTCAGTGGGTCCTCCCCAAAGCAGGCTCATGCCCTTAATGCCCTGAAAACCCCACATTCAAAGAGTCTATAGGCTCTGGGAATGTCATTTGGAATAAGAGTTAAAGTCTTAACTGCAAGAATTTACCAAAAAGAAAACGATGCATCTACCAAGATATACACTAATGATACAACCGACAATGAGGTGAACAATGGAGAGAAGGATGGAGAGAAGAGAATGGAATGGAATCTCAAGAACAAGATGGTGTACAACCCCTTATGTGTTTCATGATTAATGTGACTTAGCAAATCTCATTCCAACTCCGGCCTCAAACCAACCACATCTAGTGACTTCGCATTAATGCATTCGGCCAATCCATCCCCTTGAACAACGAGAATGCATCTTCAAAGAGCCACCACCATTCCGACGAATGAAGGAGGAGAGAATGGGAAGCGAGAAGGGCCTTAGTTAGAGGGAACATTTTATTTTGAGTTCCATAACTAGTGCTTGTAGCCCAAATGATTATTCCGTCTAAGGGCTGTGCTTTGAATTCTCACTTTCTCTCCTTTTTTTCTTTTTTTTCGTTTTTGTGTTTTGTGTTTTTATGCATGAGAACCACACCATGCAAAGACTTCTTATTTTTATTTGCTTAGCTTCCAATAATTGGGTAACGTCAAAACGATAAGAAAACTCAAGAAGAAAACATCCAAGAACCCAAGAGAACGGCCAACATAATGCATCAAGTACCCTTGAAGTCACACCCTTTTCAATCCTTAAGTCCTTCCTTAGTTTGAGAAATGCCCAGTCACCAATTCGTTAAAGTTCTTATTTAGAAAGAGACTGTACATTTCCAAGCCGAGAGAGACCATAGAAACTGGTGGATGGATGGATGAAGTGAACTCATTACCTGCCATATCAAAAGAAACATACCTTAGTATCAACATCATAACTTTAAGGTAAAAACCAAACATTAGCAATCAATAAGAAAATAGTTCATACCATCATGAAGAACACTTATTGGGTGACAAACTTACACAGTGGATCACACACACACACACACACAAAAAATGAAAAAGTATAACGATGTTGCAAAACAAAAACAAGAAAAGTTAAAGAAATTTGTAAAACAAAAACTTGTAAAACAAACAATGTGTAAAACAAAAACGTGGAAAATAAAAACGTGTAAAACAAAAACGTGGAAAAAAAAAATGTGTAAAACAAAAACTAAAAAAAACTGAGGGCCCCAAATGATTAGCATAGGTGGCCATCTCCCCCATAATTGAATTGTAAGGGAGAGATCTGAAATAATGAACGCCTATTTGAATTTCTTAGAAGTGTCCAACTTCTTCCCATTGATGTTCTTAAATTAAGGGGTGGAATGCTCATATTCCAACGTGTCTATGCCTTCATTGTTGGCATGAGTTGTTTCCCCAGTTTGTTCGATGCATGTTGGTTTGCTCTTTCTAGTAGCTGTCAACCACGGGGTGTCTACTACTGGTGTGGTTGCTACATACAGGCACCTTTGAATTTTTGTTTCTTGGGCACACCGATTACATGGAAGAGATGTTGAACATTCTTCCATGTCATCACCCTTTGAGTCACTGTATGTGATGCATGGAACTTTCTTGTTCTCGATATTTCCATAAATATTTACCTTAGATATCTCTAAGAAAAGATCATAGATCCCTAGGTACGCATCTATTGTACTTAGCCATGGCCTTCCCATTATGATTGGGAAGTCCCCTTCATTGTTGTTAACTTCAATTACCAGGAAATCGGCTGGGTATGACCATCCACACACAGTGGTAACAATGTCCTCCACCAATCCCAAGAGAATGGTGATGGACTGGTCGACCAGCTCTAGTTGGATGTTGCTCTTCTTAAGTTGGGGCAGGTTCCAGGCTTGATACATCTCTCGTGAAATTAAGTTGACTCTGGAACCTGAGTCAAGAAGAGCCTTATGTGGTTTGTTCCCAGCAATTTGTAGATAGATTAAGGGGCTTCTAGGATCAAAGAGTTTCCTGGGAAGGTGGCCTACCTTGATCCAGTCGATTACGGTATGTGTTAACATAACTATATGTGTTAAGCCCTGATTTTGGAGTTAAGGGTGCTCCGAAGCCTTGTATGTTGGAGGAGTGATCACAGACTTAACTGCTTGTTGTTGTGAGAGACTGTCTGGGCTTTTGGTTTTGAAGAAAGGTCTTCTCTTTTTACGGTTGTCAGAACCAACAACGGGTTGAATGTTTATAGCTCTCGCAGCGTTACGTTGCTGTGGTTGAGTGGGGAGTTCCCCTTGCATTGTTGGAGCAAGTTGTATGGGAACTACAGGTGGAAGAGGTGCGAATGGAGTTGGAGGATGGGATGAATGTGGAATGTCTCCCGGAGGAGAAGGAGTCCTCCTAAAGTACTCTCGAACTTGGTCGTGACAATGGGGAATTATGTGACCCATAGAGTCACTTGGAGAGACTGGTTGCTACACATAATAGCCATAAGGATCAGGTTGCCAGTAAGGGTACTGTTGTTTCAGCGGTGGCATCCCCCATGACTATGGATGTTGCCACTGCTGATGTTGTTCGATGGGTTGTGGTGGAGTTCCACTTGGATAGTACATTAATGGTTGGTGGAACTGTCTTAGGTTACCTTGGGGATAAGGTAACCTTTGGGGTGTCTGCCGTTTGTTGAGTCTCGGGTTTAGTGCATACACCCCAGACTCTTGTAGATGTGAGATGATTGGACAACATCCCTTAGGATGGTCATAGCGGCAGATCTCACATCCACCGTCATTGTCTGTGTCCGAATCTGCAACCTCATCAGAGATAGTAATTTTCCCCTTATCCTTGTTATGTGCAGGGCCTAAATCTCTCCACTTTTTCTTGTCCTTGTCACTACTTCGTTCCTCCTTAGACTCTTCTACAATTTTCAAGACAATTTCAATTTTACTGTCTAAGGAGCTCCATACTTCATCTACCTTGGCCAATACTTCTATTGTTAATTTTTGAATTGGCAAGGTTTTTCTGTTCACCAACTCTTTGAGTGGTGACTCATCCTCTTCATCGCAAAATTCACTCCCTTCTTTCGAAGAGAGGAATCGCGGTTATATTCTTCCACACTTTCCCTTTTTCATAGCTCCCCTTCTTCTTTGGCTACTTGTTCCAACAAGTGATAAATTTCATGGGATCTAAGTTCTGATAGTCTCCCTTGGGCATAAGTCCCAAGGGTTCTCCTAGTTTCATACCTTAGCCCATCTACGATGTGACGAAGTTGGTCCCGTTGTGCATAACCATGGCCCGAGCAATGATGTAACAATGTGTAGTAGCGGCCCATGGTAGCATCCAAGGGTTCATGAGTACCTTACTTCCATCCTTGGATCTGCTTACGCAAGTTAGACACTCTAGAGTACGTCTGATACTTATCATTGAAGAGTTCTAACATCGTACTCCACCTCCTGATGGTTTCCAGTTCTAAGGACTGGTACCAACTCTCTGCTTCCTTGATGAGTGTCCTGGGAAATAACTTTAGTTTCTGCCACTCGTTCTCTATGTTTTGGAAGGCACAGGCATCATGGAATGCCTATAAATGATGTTGTGGATCAGTGTTGTATCCCCCTTCAAAGCGTGGGATATTATTCATGTCTAAATGCTTGATTTGGCTATCCTTTTGATGCCTTGTTGGAATTCTTACAGCCTCCATTATATCAAGCATACTTTGGGTGGCAAGTAGGGGCTCGTCATGATCATCTCTTTCATGACGCCTGTGATGTCTACGTTGTTCCCTACTTTCCCTTCGTTCATGCCCTTGTCCTCTCTCTCGACTCTCTCGTCGAGGTCTCTCATTTTATCTACCTCTATCCTCACTTTTATGCTCTCTATGACTGCACCCTGATGTGGAAGGAGAGGGTGAATGATGTGAAGAAGGGGAAGAAGAAGGAGAACCATCGCCATGATGATGTTTCTTACCTTCTCTTCGATGGCTTTGGCCCTGATCGTGATGACGATCTGAGTGCCCGTCCTTGTTATATGTTGTTGTTCCCTCAGTGAACAGTTGGTATTCACAGGGATCAGAACCAGGGTTGTGTATTGTGGAGCATAGGTTCTGATACCCCACCTCCTCACTATCATTAGGAAGGAAAACATCTTTTGATAGAGAACCAGTTATAAGTGGTTCACCATCTCCGATTTCACTTAGGACATGTGGGACCTCTTTGCCCTTCAACAGTGTATGTTGGCTCTCTTGCCTTGAGTCCCTCATACGTTGTAAAGCTGTGAGATGGTAATCCCTCATGTCAAAATCACCTATAATGTATTTAGCATAGAGCTGAGTCATGCCAATCTATGCCAAAGCACAGAGGAGCATGTTGGGGACTACACGATCCGAAGGTAACACTATGTTACCTTGTAAATCTCTCCAGCACATTTGTTCATCCTGATGGAGGATAAAAGTAAAATTAGAAATATTCCACCCTGTATTGTTGAGGCATTGGCGGATTTAGGTTATGTGTTTTAGATTGCCGACTATCTCTAGTATTGTCCCTAGGTGGTGTAATGCTCTTGTGAGAAGAAAACATCTTAGTTTAATTCTGTGTGCTATTTAACCGTTATATAATTTTTTTGTTAAATTAACCCTAAGGTTCATTTAAGCTCCCAACGATGTGAATGATCTCTTATGTTCTACTTAACGCACAAACACTTAGTCCCCGACAACGGTGCCAATGATGAGTGGCGAGGTACCCCTACACTCAACCATACGAATACGAGCGTAACACGCGCGATCTAGTCGAACTCCGCAGACTATGTGCCTATATGCCTCATGGAACACTTAAGGTTAATTATTTGTTGTCTTTCCAGACTTACTTGTAGTTGTCATAGTGTATGGTTAAGTAAGTCTGAGGTATATGATTTTTATAGCTTTTTCGGTTTTATCTCCTATGCTGAAAGGTGAAGGGTTGAAGAGACTAATTACTAACTCTAACTAACTAACTAAGTCTGAATTAACCTAGCGTCAACATTCGTTCCCACTTACCGTTCACACCTTGAACCAATGCAACTGTGGTTACCAAACGCTAGTCATTGCTGGGATCACCATGCGTAATGCATGTGCTCGAAGCGGTTGTACTGAGACACTTAACTAGGAGAGAAGGGTTGAGAGAGATTTAATTCCTAATAAAGCATGTAAAGGGAAAATAGTAAATAAAAATAAATAAAGTCCTAATTAGCCTATTCCATGCACTGCAAGGTTTATCCAAGAAGTTCGTCTTTATTTCCGTACACAAACTTGTGTTCAGGTACAATGTCTGCTCGAATAAAGATCCGTTCACTTTGGAGTTCCTACTACAGGCACATGGAAAATATTCTATCTCTGGAGGGATCAAATTGGCAGAGTTTCACTACGGTCTAAGCCTAGGATGATGAAACAAGGGAGAGCCGCATCTTATTTATAGATATGATGTCGCACTGTGATATCGCGTACACGATATCACGGCCCATGCGATATTGCGTCCCATCACATATCAAGAAAATATTGTTGCTAAAATGGAGAAGTGGAGACATGCTCTAGAATAAAAGGCTGAAAATTAGCACAAGTAAGATAGAATATATTAAATGCAATTTTAATGATAGCATATGATGAAATAGAAGTGACTATCCAAGGAAAAAAAATCCCTCACCACAAATAGTTTATTACTTAGAATCAATCCTCCAATCAAATAGTGAAATTGATAAAGATATTAGAAATAGAATTGAGGTGGGATGATCAAAATGGAAACAAGATAGTGATCTTGTGATAAAAAAATACCAATAAAATGAAAGGGAGAATTTTACAGGACACGAATTAGACCTATTATCTTATATGGTGTAGCATAACAGAGGCATGATTAATAAATTAGTGTGGTAGAAATTTGGATGCTTCAATGGATGTTAAATGTTACTAAAAGAGATAAACCACATAATATAGACATCAAAGGAAGACTTGGAATGGATTTTATTTCAAGTAAGATACAAGAATGATGGCTTAGATAGTTTGGACATATGCAAAGAAGATCACACGATGAGCCTATAAGCGAAGGTTGCTACATCAATATTCCAGGAAAGCCACCAAAAGGAAGATCAAAAAATACATGGAAAAAAATGATCAAAGATTATTTAAAGAAATTACAAATAAACAAACATCTATCTCTTCATAGAGGTGAATGGAAAAAAAGAACTCATGTAGTCGACCCTATTTTGTTGGGACAAGGCTAGGATGATGAGTTTTAAAGAGTATGCTAAGATGGTGTTGGAACCGTGAAACAATTGTAATATAGGTAGGTATACCATAAGATATATAACTTAGCATTGCCTACTAGAATCAAACCCATGACTTGAAGCTTTCAAATCAAGAGTCTTACCACTAAGCTAACATCTCATTGTTAAGGAGTATATGAAGACATCTTATTTGGGAGTAAAAAAAAATATGTTTTGAAACTATGGTATTAGGTAGCCAACCAAAAATATCTTTTTCCTACCTTAAATGGTAAGCTCATTGATGAGTGGTGAGGTACCCCTACACTCAACCATACGAAACGAGCGTACACGCGCGATCCGGTCGAACTCCGCAGACTAAATGCCTTAACGCCACAAGAAACACTTGGGGTTAATCGTTCGTTGTCTTCCCAGGCTTGCTTGTA
>MNCI01009829.1:515705-553293 GCA_015680685.1 Gnetum montanum | reverse complement strand
TGATGGAGAATAAAAGTAAAGTCAGGGACATACTCATCAGGATGAGTATATGTGACCTTAGATTGTTTAGGACATGGTTGATTTGAGTTATGCGTATGATGCTGACCGTCTCCTGTGTTGTCCTTAGGTGAGTTGATTTCATGAGAAGAAGCCATCCTAATGGTGTGCTATTTACCGTTAGTTATGTTCTTAATTAACTGATTAACCTGAAGGTTCGTTAAAGCTCACAACAATGTGAGTGATATCCCTTATGTTCAATTGGCATAAAAAACACTTAGTCCCCGGCAACGGTGCCAATGATGAGTGGCGAGATACCCCTACACTCAACCATACGAATACGAGCGTGTACACGCAATCTGATCGAACTTTGTAGACTAAATGCCTTAATGCCACAAGAAACACTTGGGGTTAATTGTTCATCAGAATCTATGCTTGTCCTATCGAAAGACCTTCCATCAGAATCTATGATTCCCCAAATTCCTAGTGCCCAAGTGACTAAAGAAAAGCCCATCCTCTCCTAATGGTTTTCCATATCTCCAAGGCTTTGGTCAAGCATGTCCATAGATTAGGATAGCATGTCTAAAGACAATTGACCCAAGGCTTGCTCACTTAAGACCAAACCTTCCAAGCTAGCTTAGCAACCAAAATACAAGACTAGTTTCCAAAATATATGCTATTGTAATATAGTATCAAAATATTTAACATATATATCTAAAACTATAACAAGCATAAGTTAAGGAAAACCATAGGGTTCTAAGACACAAGATGTTACACTTCATATTGTCTTTGATTATATATATTACTACAAAAGTATCTTTAGCTTTTTCATGATTTTCTAGTTGATACACAATAGATAATTTTTTTGTTGCTTTAGTGTAAAAATTTCAAGCAAGATTTGTATTGTGATTTCACAACAAGCTTCCATTATCTTCCAACACTAGCCTAAAATTTCTTGTATGAATTATCTGGTAATAGGTTGAGCAGGGGACAACGAGAAGATTTAGATAACTCTAGGCACTTAGATAAGTCTACACAATATTCTCATGCCATTTACTATGATGACATGGCAAATACCATGTTATAAGAGATCACGTCATTTAAATTTTTCCTTGTCAAATGATTTAGATGGTTTTTGCATGATTGGAAAAGATTCTAAATTTGTAGGTCTAGGATTTTGATCAAATTTTCAATTAACATCATGGGGCTTAGAATAAATCTAGGTTGGGGGTATCAGAACATAAAATAATTTAACTATAGGTACATCCCATGGCATGTAGCCAACATATAATCAACATAATCATTGGAAAGATTATGAAGTAACTATGACTTATTGGTGAATTGAAGGTTGTTTTGCTTTAGAACAAGGATCGAAGTAGTATGGAAATCCTTAGAGGTTCTATGTTATCTTAACTGATGAGTAGTAGAGTAACCCTACACCCAACCATACGAATCACAAGCATTCATGCATGAGTTGGTTGAATTCTATTGATGGGACTAATGTGGTATCTAGATTATTAAATATTGATCATAGGTCATTATCTTCCCACTTGAACTAGTAGTAGCTCTATCACATATGCTTTAGTCCAAGTGAGGCATATGATTATGATGTTGTTGGAGCTTGAACTAATCTAATTAATAATATAGAAATTAATTATTTAATCTAATTAACAATGAAATTGAATCCTAAGATAGCCTAAAGGTGATTAGTGTCTGTTTCTAACTTGTTGTACATGTCATGTACTAGTGTAACCATTGTTGGGATTACCAAGTCACACACTATTGGGTGTACCAAGAAATATCACTAATGGGTTACCAAACGGTTACATGTTATGCTTAAAATTAGTTGCACTCATTTTGCCAAATGTTTATGTGCATGAAAATGTAGATATTAAGCTAATTACATAGAAATAAACTACATGTCAAGCATTGGAATCCTAAAATAATTGTAATATAGATACACCCAAAAATATATAGTTCAATTAGCACTCTATAACTTAGCATTATGCACCAAAATCAAACCCATGACTTGGACTTTTCAAATCAAGAGTCTAACAACTAGTGATGGGACGCGATATCTCATGGGCCGCGATATTACGTCTTCCTCTACGATATCGCGCACACGATATCGTAGTCTGCCGCAATGTCTATAAATAAGAAGCGGCTCTCCTTTGTTTCATAACATAGAATAGGAGTAGTGAAGCTCTGGCAGTTTGATCCCTCTAGGGATAGATTATTTTCCTATGTCTACCCGCAGTGTGGTGAATGTAATTATATGACATCCTTTATTCGAGTGTGACATACTTGGACACGCACATGACCAGCAATAAAGATCGAGATTACTTCATCATTGTAGCATTCAATTTGTTATTTATTTATTTATTTAATTTTTATTTACTACTTTCCTAATTAGTCTCTCTCACCCTTAAACTCTTAGAACGAGGAATGAGTACGACTTGATTACGAGCATTTAAGTGTGACTACTTGGTAACCGAGTGGCGTACCTAGGATCTGCGCTTGGTAATCCTAGTGGTAGTCGTGCACGAAGTTCAAGATGTGTACGGATGATCAAGGAATGGATGCTCATCGCACTTAGGCTAGATTAGATCTTCTTACCCTTTCCCTCCTAGCTTAGCTTAGTTAAGATTACTTTTCATTGCCTTCAGGAGTAGCAGTTAGATTAGGAACACATCATACACCTCACTTTGGACTAAACCATACGTGACAAATATAATACTAGTCCAGGTGGGAAGACAGTGAACTACGACCTAAGGATAACTGTCTAGGTGCCACCACTAGTTTGTCTGCGGGGTTCGACCGGATCGCGCGTGAGAACGCTCGTATTCGTATGGTTGAGTGTAGGGGTACCTCGCCACTCATCAACTAGGGTAATCATTCATTGTTTAAAATTTCTAAAAATTTCCCCATAAGACAGATACAATAAAGACCCTTGGTTGTTATGTTAAATATGTAAGAGTTTCCACATTATGGACATGTGTATGTAAAGAAGCTAGTCCATCAGAAGATCCAAGAGAACCATCAACATTTAAGATTTCCTATATAAAACTAAGGTTTTTTGACAAAGAAGACCAATAACATTATAGATTTAATAAATAAAAGAAGAGTCAGTATAGCTTGCTTACAAGAAACTAAGTAGAAGGAAGAGAAAGCAAAGAACATTAATAAAGTATTTAACCTCTTCTACTATGAAGGAAGAGACAATGTTTGAAATAAAGTAGGAATAATGGTAGATTAATAGATGAAGAATAAAGTGATAGAGTTTAATTGAAGGGGTGATAAAATCATGAATATTAAGATTTTCTTGATAAAATAAGTTATTAACATCCTAGGTGTCTAAACTTCTTATGTTAGTGTGCAAGATCATGTTAAGAGGACCTTCTAGGATGGTTTGGATAGACTTTTGCAATGAATATTAGAGTGTGAAGGTATTGTTATTGGAGGAGATTTCAATAAACATGCAAAAGTAACTATAATGTGTTATATGAGGCTACATGGAGGGCATAACATTAGAGAGAGAGAAATAAGATGAAAGAGTCTATTATCAAGTTTGTGTTATCCTATGATTTTGGAATAACTAATACCAATTTTATAGAAAGGACTAAGCACTTAGTGACTTTAAAGTATAGATGCAACTCAACCTAAATTAACTACAACTTAGTGAGAAAGAAAAATGAGAGAAGATGTAAGAATTGTAAATTCATCTTAAAAGAAAGTCTTACAACCCAACAAAGGCTTAAGGGTTGATGTGTATAAAATGAGGGAATTTAAAAGTAGAAAAATGTCACTTTTTAAGAATAGTTTGCTCAAAAAATGACCTCAAGATTTAAACTTAAATGTGAATGATAATTAGAGTTAAATGAGGAGTTTTATCGAAAAGATAAGAAAGAACATCCTTGAGGTCTCAAAAAGAAAAGATTATATTCAAAAGGAAACATGGTATTGGAGTGAGAAGTGTAACAAAAAATTCAAGATAAGAAGAAGCATTTTAAGAAGTGGTAAGGAAGTAAGAGATAGTATGACTTTGAAAGGTATAAGGTAGCAAAGTATGTGATGAAGAAGTGAGTAAAAAAGGCTTGACTTACCACTTTCAATTCCTTTTATGATGGTATGAACTAAGAAGGATGAAAAGTCATTTACAAGTTGGACAAGGCTTGGAACAAGAGGTATAAAGAATTTGACCATATTAAATGCATCAAGTTTGATGATGAAATGATTTTTCTCTCAAATGAGTAAATCTTGGAATGATGAAGGATTTATTTTTAGGGGTCACTAATGAAAAATTCAGTGAAGGCTAGTCAAAAACACTCTAGGGTGCCCATCACCAACCAGCCACTCAACTCAATGCTAGCTCCAATAAATAAGAAATTAAATGCTAATAAAAATACAAAATTAAAAAAGCTGAAATGCAATTAAATACAACAATACACAAAAACATGAATGACCCAATGGTAAAGAAAGTACAGATATAATTGCTTTACTGAAAACCAACCTTGGGAAGTTAAAATTAACCTAGCAAGTTATGAAATATTTAAAGGTACCAAAAAAACATCATTTATAGTTGTTATAGAGAAATAATCAAAATTCTTTCATTCCCAGCAAACTTACCTAGGGATGTGTTACTGCTTCCATTGTAACTTGTACAGTCATCTTGACCTATTTATGTAAGTCACTACAAATGTCATAACGAAAGTTGCGACTTCCTCAAATGCTAAAGAACATCTTAGGCTAATGTGCATCTATTGTACACCAATGTTAATAGGTCACATTGGGCACTAGATTAATGGAATTGCTATTACATTAGCTTGAGGAAGATGCAATGCACAATTGCACTCCATCAGGACTAATCACATGCACTTGGAAATCCTTGGAACAGAACAAACTACAAAATGCTATAAAGAAATTCTAGATCTATTGATATGCATGAAAGCAGTAAATGCATGTATAGTTATAAACAAGAATAAATCCATAACCAAAAAGAATGAACAATATAACACTAAAACAACAAACTGAAAATCCTCTTTAAGGCATAGGATAACAAGATTGCTAACATAAACTATTGATCAAATATAAAGACTAAATTACTATAAAATCAATGTTCTAACTAAAATTATAGAAATAACTACCCAAAGATTTGCATCTAACATGACAAAGAAATGAAACCATGAATTAATGAAATATATGCTGCTAAAGAAAATAAGTATAGATGTAATGCAATACCACTAGAAAACCTAGATATTTAAATTAAAAAATTCTTTCATTTCTACATAATAATAAAATCCCTATTAACAACCTATACAATCCAAAAATAACAAATTCTATGCACTACAACTCTGAACAACCAACACAAAAAATCTCAAAGAAACCAAAAGAACTAACCTAGTTTTTGCTAATCCAAACTTGATGTAGATGACTACATTACATCACTTTGCAATGCTCACAAACCAAAAGCAAAGCATGCACTACTACTGCAATTGCTATACACACCAACTACCTAGTGCTAACTACAAAGTGTCATCTTCCTAATGTAGGTTGTCAAATGTAATAAAGACTAGAGCTATACTAGAAACTAATAACAAAGGCTTCTTAATCCCAAATATGAGTTTTTTTAAAACCACACAAAGGAAAAATAGAAAACATTAGAAGGATATAAGGTAAGATTATATGTTTACTTAATCTATTCTAGAAAATCCTAACTTACTAACCCTTATTAAAATAAAAAAGGTGTCCAACTAAATGAATCAAAAAAATATTAATTACTAGCCTACTAACTATTCTAGCATGACAAAAATAACCTAGTAACTACTAATAAAATATGTTGTAAAAACTATCCATGTAACCTTAATGCTAAAATAAAATTATCATGTAGTATAGAAACAAAAACCAACTAATGCTAACACATCAAAAATATTAAACATAAAATATACTACTAACTAATGCTAACTATGCTATATTATTAAAATAAATATCATAATCAAACATATCATTAATAATACTAACTATATAAATAACACTAAATACTACTAATAAGCATAATATAAATGGATTATAATACACACATCATGCACCTATCAAAGTATTAGCCCTAAGCCATAGCTATGTCTATGATACCTATTACTCATCCAACCAATTTAGTGCATAAGTATATAAATATCATAAACATACATGCAATAAAAACATAACTAAAATAAGACAAATCAACATCTCATACTAGCTTAGGGGTCCAACACATACTCTACGAATATTCAAACATAAGCTCATCATCATACTAAACCATGAGCATAAGCACATAAGGCATACTAAGTGCACATGTCAATCACATTCAAACTTAAATACATCTATTAATATCACAACCCTAAGGAAGAAAGTCATAAAGAAATCAAGATACATACTAAATTAGAGGCATTGAAAATGAGGCTTTTACTATGGTACCTAGTTTTTTGATGTTCCAGTAAGCTAAGTAGGTGTGAGTGTAACATTGTCATGTTCCTTTCAATACCAAGTTTTCACAATCCAAAGGATGGAAAATCATGGTAACACTAAAGTTGATCCTAATGTTAGCATTTGCGTTAGTAGAGAAAACACCATCAAAAACACCATTCCTAATAGCATTTTGAGCTTCTACAGGTTTCCAATGATGATCCCTAATCATCCCCAAGATGAAAGGCATTGGTTCTAGCACATTCAATATGTTTTGTAGGCTTAAAATAAGGTATTTTACCTAGGTGACACTAACATCACCTACATAAACACCCACAAAATCAACATCTTTGGCATCATTTTGGACCCCTGAAAGCTTGCAATGTTCTACCTTAATCATTCCCATGATGGTAGGCATGAATTCTAGCATCTATAGCGATTTCAAAAGGTTGAAATAAGGGTCAAATGTTCCACTGATGCTCTAGTGACAATGAACCTAACATTAGTGTTAGTGTCCACCATCACTAATAGAAAGACCCTTAAAAACACCATCACTAGTGGAATTTTGGACTTCCATAGGCTTTTACCATGCCCTATAGGATAGACATCAATTTAGGTACTTTTGATGGATTTTTGAGGCTAAAAAATGAGGTGTTTTTACAAGGAGATGCTTTGTGATGCTAGTGTCAATGTTAGCATCACCTATATTTTAGTACCCAAAAGCTCACCTTCAAATTATGCTTTGAACCCTTTCAAGCCTTCAATGACTAGTCCACATTATCCTTGAAATGATGGATATTAATTTTGGTACTTTTGAAGGCCTCAAAAAGTTTAAATTAGCATGTTTTACATAGGTGATACCTAGGTAACATTGGCATCAATGTCACTATGCCACTTGCCCACATCACCTTTCTACATCAATATGTCACTATGCAACCTACTAGTGTTACTATGTCATATCATTGTAACATTCAATGAGTGACGTCATCTTTCCAAAAGTGAACTTTGAGTTTCCAAATTGAGATCTCGTGCAATTTAGACAACCCTAGGCTTATAAACACAAGGTTTCAACATTAATTCAAGGTTGATTTCTTGAGATGTAAGAATACTTTTTGAGTTTTGAGAGATCCAAAGCACCAACATCTAGATTAACTACATCACCTAAATGCTTCATAATCACTCCTTTATCATCTACAATTTGCAAGCTCATTCTTGGCACTTGTAGAATCATAGCACATGCAAGCACACTAACACCAACATTGGTATCACTAGGACCAATGTTAGCATAATCCAGCATCACTACATCACCTACCCATGTCACTACATCACTTATGGAAAAGTACATAAGAATGATCCTCTTTGACCCTTGAATTAGTTTCAAATAGTACTAGCAAGGTTCTCATTTATCTTTCAATGTGTAAGACATCAAAATCCATCATTTTAGCTTCAATTTTTCTCATAAATTGATGTCCATTTGTTAGTTTAAATCTCTAATATGTTTTATCATCCATTGTATTCTAGCTTTCTGTTGGCCCTTCATAAGAGAAAAACTTTGTTATTTTATTGAATAAAGCACTTTTTTTTATTAGGAAGGGAAATCCAAGATCCTATTCCATATATCAATCTCTCACCTATTATTCATTTATTCTTTGTTAGTTATTCTAACTATATTTGTATTACCTAGATCTTATTCACATCACTTAGATCTTATCAATTTTATCATCAAGCTCATCACTATTTATTGATTTCCCTATCATTTCTAAATTATGGGTTGTAGACTAAGTCTATATTCAATTAGAGGTTTGTATCCCTTCATTTCATAATCATTGATCTAATGAGGGTTATATCATTCCAAAGACTATTTATAGTTGTAGTTCATACCTTAAAACATGTGAATCATGGAGGCATTCTTGTATATTTGTAGAAGAACATGTTTGCAAGAATAGTTACATTCTCTCCTACTAACTATCCCCTCTAAGAATCTCTTGGAAGATCTTAGAGTATGCAAAATGAACATTTATCCCAAACTCCCATGTTGCATTCTAAGAATTGTAACAATCCCAAAGCATCTTAATCATTGGTACTACTCTACTCTACAACCTACACTCTACCTAATCTAGGATATGCACTACACACTCAACATATGAAGTGTCATTCTGAACTTAAATCTTAGACCAAGCTATCACATGACTATCATCTAGGGCATGCTTTCATAGCATTGAGGCATGGAACATGCCATCAATGTTAGAAAGCAAAGTTAGCAAACCCACTTGATACATTGTGTTGTCAATATACTTCAACACCTTAAAAAGACCTATGAATCTTGGGGTAAGCTTATCATTCCTATTGAAGCACATCAAGATCTTTAGAGAAGAGACATGAAGAAACACCTAATTAACTATAATAAACTCCAACAAATTCCTCTTATGATTGACGTAGAAGATTTGATGATCCTATGTTGCCTTTAGCTACTTCTAAATAATCTTAACCTACTTAGTAGTCTACATGACTAGATCAATGCTAAGTTATGAATGATCTTAAAGTAAATCTTAGTAAAGATGGCTTTTGCACAATCTATTGTATAAGAATTCATATGGAGTTGTTCACAAAGTAGCTTAATAGTTGTTGTAGTAAGCAAACTTTATCAATGTCAACAAACTATCCCATCTATTAAAGTACTTAAGAATGCATGTTTGAAACATGTCCTCCAGCACCTAGTTCATTCTCTTTATTAGTCATCCATCTAAGAATAATACACAAAATCGAGGTTTAATTTTGATTCGAAATATCTTTGAAAAGCACAACAAAATAGAGACATGAACTTGACGTGATGTTCCAAAAACAATCTTAACTTGAAAATCATGTAGTTATATGTTATCTTTTAGAAAGAAATGGACTACATCCTTTATATGAGTAGTAGTCTACAATGCAAAGAAATGAGCAAACTTGATTAACAAATCTATAACCACTAGGATAACATCCTTCCTGTTGCTTGTACAAGGTAAATTGGACATGAAGTTAATACTAGTTAGCTCCCACTTTCATTATAGAATTGAATGAGGGTAGAAATAACCACAAGATTGTTGATGTGTAATCTTGACTTATTGATAGACTACACACTTTACCATGAACTCACCAACTTACCTTTTTACATAAGTCCACCAATACATCCTCTTCAATAATTAATACATCTTCTCACTACCAAGGTGCATCTAAAACTTGCTGAGATGAGCCTACTTCAATAATTGTTATCATAATGACTCTATCACACACACATGTTTCTTAAATTAAAGCAATTCATAATGATCCATAGTCATCATGGTTACATCAATCTTCTTGAACTATGCACATAACATATATCTCTTTTGAATCTAATCCAACACACTAGATTGAATCATAAGACTGTGTAGTTTCTTAGCAGCATAACTTAGGACATTTACAATAATGTTGCTTCTACTTGAGTGATACTAGATAAGAAAGTCAAAGACATCCAACAATTTCATGTGGTTCCTTTAATGTAAGTTTAGATATGGTTGATTCATAAGGTATTACAAGCTTTTATTATCCATGCAAATCAACTGGATATTTTGAGGAAGACTACCACCTACATTCCTTAGATAGTTTACGTTATTGTAACTAGCTTACCCATAAAAAGTAGTTGGAATAGTCATGATGGACATGTCTAACCTTTTTACAAAGGAAACACGTGAGGGGTTCAAGAGTGGCTCCATCCACTTGAAGATTATTACTAATAAGGTTTACCACCATCAGGTCTCTTACTTCACTTGGCTCCACTAGGATTATTCCCAAAGAAGGATTCCTCTTATGGGCTGAATCATGAAATTTCACCTTAGCGTATTGACTTTACTTTGATTGATTTTTCTAACCCAAAAATCGTTGTACATTTGAAGATGAATAAAAATGAGATAATCTTTAATTAACAAATTCAAACCATAAACAAATCATTCTACATGTGCTAGCCCATCCTAATGAATGTGGAACATGTACATACTAAGTTCTAAGAACTTTGTGTTATACCCTGGAATAGTCTAGTTGCCTTAGTAGAGGTGGTAGAATTCATTTTTCTTGCATACACATACTTGGTAGGACTGTAATGTTCCATGAACAAATGCAAAAATTCATCCTAGATAATGTTATTATCCTCCTAGCAGTTGGCCTTCTCTTGAGCTACCCACTAGCAACTAGCTACACCTTTAATTTGGTATACAACCAATCATGTTTGTTATTCAGGAACATACCCCAACAACTTGAAAGCTTTCCCCAACTCATTGAGCCATTTAGTAGTTGTAGTGGAATCTTTCTCATTAATGAAGATGGAAGATCCTAACTTATGAAATTACTCCCTAAGTTCATGACCCATGGGTTTCCTATCACCTTCACAACTCCCACTAAAGTATGATGTTTGCGAATGATTCTTCCTCTACTACTAAATAACGTCAAAAAAATTATTGGTTGATCTTTACTTAAGGTACCTTCACATTACAAGTAGGATTATTGATATTGACTAGAGTCTTCAACTCAAGTCTTGATTCCTTAAAATGAGGGTTTAGATTATGATTAAGATTTGATGAAGGATTTGAGTGTCCCACATTTGCATTCCTAATAGTTTTACAATCTTTCACTATCTCCTATACATGCAAATCACTAAGTTAACATGGAGTCTCAAAAAACTTATCTATGATACCAAGTTGTAACATCCTCCCTACCTAACCCAAGCAAAGAAGGCATTATGTTGGTGTAACCTCTAGACCCTAGTCATAACAACTATCTATGTACGAATAGAAGAGAGAGTTACACTAATAAAGCATGAAAAATAAATCACTGAATTGTAGCACTTCACTAAAATGAATAGCATAAACCATGACCTCACAATGGAGAAAAAGTAACATAAGTGATGAGTAATAGGAATTTGCTACACTAATCCATATGAATCATAAGCATTCATGTATAATTTGGTGAAATTCTTTGAATGGAACTAGTGTGATATATAGATTATTAAGCATTGATCGTAGGTCAATGCCTTTTTACTTAGAATAATAGTAGCTTTATCACGTATGGTTTAATCCAAAGTGATGCATATGATTATTGATGTTTTTGGGGCCTTAAACTAACCTAATAATAACATAGAAATTAATTATTTAATCTAATGAATAATAAAATTAAATATAAAACTATTCTAAGAGCAATGAGTATCTGTTTCCAACTTGTCGTACATGTTCTAAACTCACGTACCCATTGTTGGGATTACTAAGTGTTATGCTAGTGGATGAACCAAGCAATAATGTTGCTGGGATTACCAAGTGAATACATGTTTACACTCAATTTGGTTGCACTCATTTCACCAATTGATTAACATGCATGGATATGTAAATATTAACCTAGTACATAAATAGTAAATTGCATTGAAAGTATATCTATTCTAAGTCAAAGTATTGCAATGAATATGAATCAATCTATATCTTATTATCATTCATGGATTGTGTCTAGGTACAATGCCACTCAAATAAGATGTTGTACAATTGACTCAAATCCATGCTGTGGGCACTCACTAACTATTTACTAAGATTATAGAATAAAACTATAAGAGTTTGACTATACTATTAACTAAATGGTGCCCCATACATAGTAGGTACTTGCATAAATATAGGCAAATATAGGCATTGCATCGACAAGGATGTGTTAACACATTTAGCTACATCGACAAGGATGCTACAATGAAGATGTGATGTAACATCTACGATATAGCATCTACAATATCTTAACCAATTGATACACTTGACACAATGATGCTTCTTCATACCTCCATGACTAAGCTACTTGACATATCAGGACTTAACATATCCCCATGATTGACTAAAAACTCATCCTTGAGTAATATATATAAATGGATGAATTTCCATTACAAAAATTGTGGGGTGACCGACACTAGATTGGCTACGATTACAAAATTGGAGTGTCGTATTACAAAATTTTATTTAAGTGGATGTATTACAAAATGGCAAAAAGACTAGACAGTCATGAAATTACAAAATTACAGGGGTCTTCAAAAATCCATCAAAGATGAATTTTCACAATGTTACTAGCAATGGCTATTCTTTCAACTTTGGTTGTTATGTTAGTGCTTCTTTTTTATGTCAAAAATTTTTGAAGGATGGACTAAAATTTCTCCTCATCATCCCATGAGTCTAGCAAACATGTGATGTTTGAGCTTTAATCCTTGTATGTGCTACTATTTGTCCATGGGCATATCCTCCTTTGTTCTCCTCTTGGCCTCGTTTCATTTACTTCCAAAAGGCCTTCAACCTTAGGCATTTCGTTTGGCAACATCTAAAATTACCAAAAAATCAACATTGGTTTTGATAATTTTTCCTTAATGACTAATCCTTTTTTATTCCTTAGTTACCTCAAAATTTGAAAAAAATTTTACATTTAGATGCAAGGTGATTTCATAATAATGTTGCTTAGAGCTCTAAGACAACTAAAATCATCAAGTTGTTTAAGTTATTTTAATTATTTTTACTATTAATTACCATAATGTTTGAAAATGGGGTGTTAGAAAAGTTTCAAAAATTAAATCCTTAGCCCCCCATGATAAATGATCTTAACTCCAAAAGCTCACAAGTTTTCGCAAACAACTAAAACCAAAGGTTTGGCTCACAAGAAGGTTAAGAAATATTGAATTTGGAGGCTATTTTAATATAAAAGCATTAAAGACAATCAAAATTGATGAGAAGTTGTTGCAAAATCATGCATAAATTTAGAGAAGTTACCCATGATGTGTTTGAGAATGTAATGTTGGTTTAGAGCCATGATTAATAGAAGTCATGCAAGTGGGTCCTCCCTAAAGCAAGCTCCTGTCATAATGCCTTTGCATAACCACTTCTATAGATGTCCATGGGTACCTTACAAGTTAACTATAGATCATGTATTTATTTCAAACAACACACAATTGCCTTGGTTAGGATCCTACACTATACTATACAAAACCATGAGATACATAAAAGCATATACTAGTGAGGTGAATAATGGAATGAGAAGGGATTGTAGATATTAAGACATGATGTACCTTGTCATGTCCACAATAGGTTCTTGTGTTAATTGTGATCAAGATGATAATGATACCAATCCATCCAAGTTTCAAACCATGTCAAAATCATTAATAGTGGCCTTGCATTGATGTGTCCCTTCTTGTCTACCATCATGAGTCCACAGCAACCACATAGAACGAGCATCACTCCAAAAAGAGAGGAAAAGAGAAGAAGGAAGTAGTTTTAGAGATTATTGAGGAACAAATATGGGCCTTAATTAGAGGGATGACTTCAGGTATGGGTAACATGTCTTTCCTAACCCATAACCAGTGCTTGTATCCCAAGAAATCTTTAGAGAGGTGTGCTTTGAATTCCCATTATTGTTTCTCTTCTTTATTTTTCTTTATTTTTCCTTTTTCCTCATCTTTTTTTTTCTTTTTTTTAAGACCACACCTTACAAAGGCATACTTCCATTATGGTCAACAATTGAAGTCATGATACATTTTATGAGGAGCCATAGGTCTCAAGAAGGAAGTTGAGAAGAGAACCTAAAAAATCCCCTTGAGGTCACATCCTTTTTTGTTCTCATTTAGTCTTTTCCCTTTTGTTTAAGGTACAATGATCATTAGTTAATTTTAGTTAAATGTAGGAAAATCCATATTTCTTTCATTATAAAGACATCTTATTTATAGAACTGGAAGGATGGAAGATGTGATCTCACTACTTTACACAATTATTTACTCAATCATCTTTATAGCATAGAACAAAGATCCAACACATAGCTTTGGCTTCTGCATCATGATTGGTAACCTCATTATTAACAAAAACATAGTATATGTCCATAAAATATGAAGGAAATGATTCAAGAAAATAGCAAATTATAAAGAAAAGAAAAATAACAAGAAATGGAAAACATATTAAGAGTTGAAATTTTTTTGAAGAAATAGGAAAATGGCCAAAAAACGTAAAAAAAAAAGTGAAAATGCACATAATAGTTCTTGATTCAAGATGGGGCATCTCCCCCATGACTAAAATCATGGGTGAGTATTTGGAAAATGGACCACACACACTCTTGGTTATACACCATAAGTTTTCCATTTATCATCTTTAGTGATTTAAGTTTTCACTTAGCACATTTGACATTGATGATAATCAATTTTCAATCATTTGGAGACATATACTCAGTTGAACTAGAAAGTGTTTTCTTTATAGAGGATCCAAATATGTTTCCTTTTTTATTTTCTATTTTATTTCTTAGGTCTTCTTGTTTAGCATCTTCTTTTGGTGTATACTCAAAGTGTAAGATGTCTTTCTCTAAGTTATATATTTCATTCATTTTCATAAGACTAAAACTAATAAGTGGGTTAGATGTTTCCATGCATCTTTTGAATGGTTTTGTATTCTTGTTCTCAAGACACTAGGTTGCTTTTGGTTTAGTGCCTATTGTGTAGAATTAGTTTTCCATACACACTTGTTTCTCAAGTTTGTTTTGGGTTGGTATAGAGATCATGTTAATACTTTGAACTTTTGGCCTACAACCACACCCTTTATCTTTATTAGTAATGCATGGAATTTTTTGTCTCTTGACAATGATAAGTTCATCTTTTATGTTTTGTGTTGGAGTGATAATGGTTGTTGGCTTTTGTGTAGGATTAGTAGACATTATTTTTGTGAGGAAGGACATTACATCACAATGGCCTTGTGCTAGTATTGATGAGCTAGCAGGTCTACTAGTTTTATTCACATGTGTGGGAACTATCTTGAAGAAAGAACATTTTCAAGACTTATTCTTAGATGAACTAACATTTATCATTCACTTATATATTCATGGCGTAAGTGGCATTTTTTTGTTAAGGTTGCTATTCCAATTCTTCTTGCAATGTTAGTGGTAAAATATGTTAAAGAAAAGTGTGAGAGTATTGAGGATGTGATGAATGATGAGAGGCATGGGATGGTGATCCCATAGGAGATGTTGTTGGTTGATGGTATTCAGGATAGTAATAATAAGTTAAGGCATGGAAAGTAGAACCTCCACATAGTATCCATGAAGGTTCGGCTGGCTATAGGATTATTGTTGGTTTGTTTATGGAATTTTTCACAAGTATGGATTTTTCCATTGTTGTTGATAATAGTATTGAGGGTTATAAGAGGTTCCATTGGGATAGTACCATTGGTTGCAGGACTATTTATAATTTCCTTGTAAGGCAATCTCTTAGGTATTTGCTTTTCTATGAACTTAGGATTCAAAGCAAAAGCCTCATACTTTTGTAGATGTAACATAACCATGTAATAGTATTTTGGATGTTCATATTGACAAATGTTACATTCATCCTCATTTGTAGTTGAGTCTACAACATCTTCTACTACAACTATTTTCCTTTTTTCCAATAAGTATCCTTATTTATTTTCTTGTTATTTTTCCTCTTCTATTTTTGACCACTTGATCCTATTTTCTTTATCTTCTCCTTTATGATTTTCAAGTTAGTTGTAACTTTTTCATTCATCAACTTTCACATCTTATCTATCCTTACTTTAATCTCAATGATATACTTTTGTATTAATAGGGTCTCAAGTGAAATCAACTTATTGAGAGCTACCCCTTTTTCCTAATCATAATTATGGACCTCCTTCTTATGAGGAGTTGGGCAGCAATTATATTTCTATATACTCTTCTTTTTACATAGCTCTCATTCTTCTATAATCACTTGTTCCATGAACCTCTATATCTGATAGACTCTCAAATCTAATAATCTTCCTTGAGCATAGATCCCAAGGGTCTTTCTTATTTTGTTATGAAGCCCATCTATGATGTGATGAAGCTACTCTTTTTGAGAACATCCATGGCCTAAGCATCTATTTAGTAGAGAATAGTATCTTCCTAAGGATTTATTAAGGATTCATGGTTATTTTGGTTCCACCCAATGATTTATTTTCTTAGATTAGACACTCTTGAATAGGTTTGGTATTTCTCGTTGAAGAGCTTAAGCATTCTGGACCACTAGTGGATTGAATTTGGTTCTAACAATCTATACCAATTTTTAATCTCTTCTATTAGTATCCTAGGAAAGATCTTAAGCTTTTGCCACTAAATTTCAATATTTTGCAAAGTGCAAGCATCATGAAAGTCTTGCAAATGATGTTGTGGATCAAAATTACAACCTCCCTCAAATATAGGAATGTTATTCATATTAAGCCTTTTGATGTGACTTTCCCTTTGATGCTTGTGAGGTATTCTAACTACATCCATGATCTATATCATGCTTTTAGTAGTCAACAAGGGTTCATGATCATCAGTCATGTCATGATGATAATCTCTATTTCTATTTGTATGATTATGATGATCTCATCTATGCTCCATTTGATACCTTGTATCTTATCTTTGATTTTGATTTCTATCTTCATCTCAACCCCTTGATGGTGCTCTATCTCCATAGCTACATTTATCTTCATTAAAAATAGACATTAAAGGTGAAGAGGAAGGTGGTGAATTAGGAGAATCATCATGGCTTCTACATCTCCCCCTATGATCCCTTGATTCATCTCTTTTAGGTTTGGAGGAGGTACTAGGCCTTGAGGTCCTTCTTATTTTAGGGTTTGATCTATCTCCTTTAGGGTTGTCCATGATAATTGAACATATTTCTTGAATATAGTAAGGGTTGAAATGAACATAGGAGACCCCTGCTTGTAGTGCTTTACTCCAATCCTCTTCAATATAGATCCTATCATTTTTCCCACTAGTGTTCTCATCATATGATGGATTATTAGCCCTATGTAAGGAAGAAATGTTTTTAATTAATAATGTGTATGTGGCTTAAAATATTAATATTTCCTATAAGATAAATCATTAATTCTTTTACAAATATTGTTTATAATATAACTAATCTAGATCACTAGCACCATCCTTGAAAACAACACTCATGATAAGTAGTAAGTATCCCCTACACTCAACCATACAAATGACAAGCGTTCATGCGTAATCTAGCTGAATTCCTTAGATGGAACTAGTGTGGTATCTAGAATATTAAGCAATTATCATAGGTCACTATCTTCTCACTTGGACTAGTGGTAGCTTTATCATGTATGATTTAGTCCAAAGTAAGACATGTGATTATTGATGTTGTTGGGGCCTTAAGCTAACCTCATAATAACATAGAAATTAATTGTTTGATGTAATGAATAATAAACTTAAATCTAAAACTATCCTAAGAGCGATGAGTGTCCATTCCTCGCTTATCATACACATCTTGAACTCAAGTATCCATAGCTAGGATTACCAAGTATTATGTTACTAGGCAAACTAAGCAATAACACTACTAGGATGGCCAAGTGAATATGTGTTTAGGCTTGAAATTGATCACACTCATTCTGCCAATTACTTAACATGCATGAAACTATAAATATTAACTTAGTATATAGAAAGTAAATTACATTAAAATTAAATCTATTCTAAGTCAAAGTATTGTAATGAATATGAATCAATCTTAATCCTATTTCCATTCATAGAATGTATTCAAGTATAATGCGACTCGAATAAGATGTCATACAATTGATTCAAATCTACATTGTTGGCACTCATTGATTGTTTGCTAAGATTATAGAATAAAACTGTAAGATTTTAGCTATACTATTGATCAAATAGTGACAAATACACTATGGGTGCTCGCATGTTTAAAGGCAAATACAGGCATTGCATCGACGAGGATACATTAATGCATTTGGCTACATCAATAGGGATGCTATAACATAGCTGTGATGTAGCATCTATGATATCTCATTGAATTAATACACTTCACAAAACGATGTTTCATCATATCTCCATGGCTCAACTACCTCACATATCAAGTCTCATCAATAAGGAACTAGAATGTAAAATGAGATTGATGAGCACAACATTAGGCATATCGAGATTATATTAAACATCAAAAGATATATAGATTGAAGCATCATGATAATATAGGAGTGGAAAAATAAAATAAAATGATAAACATCATACATCCATGATAAATCCAATTGTTAGCAAGCATGATATGATATCTATAATATCACATCTATGATATCGAAGCTCATCCTACATCATCATTGATGCAATGTATTGGAACCTATGCAGCCTTATAAATATTGATACTTGGTTGCACCAGTAACAAAAATTTCATTACACCCTAGTGAAACTCTTGTAGTTTATTTTTGTAGTTAGTGATAGAGTGAATGCTTGCAGTGTGATGTTGAGTAGTTATACGAAGTCTTTATTTCAATGGATTGTACTTGGGCACAATCCATGTTTGGTAATAAAGATCGATATTGCTTTTCATCATTACACCATCCACTAAGTTCTTTTGTTTTACTTAGCCAATTTTCTACTTAGTTTAATTTTCATGTTTACTTTGTTAGCTCTTTACAATTTTAAAGTACTTTACTTTTCATGTTCATTAGTAAGGCAAAATTAGTATGATTGGTTTTGAGTGTTAAGTGTTATCATTTGGTAACCCTGTAGTGGTTTCACTTGATTCACTTAGTAGTGAACTCACTTGCTAAGCCTTGTAACAGTTACATAAGTCCAAGACATGTACGACAAGTTAAGAGCAAAGGCTATCATTGTAGGCTAGAGTAGATTTATATTTCTATTATTGCTTAGATTTAGATTTCTATTCTCAACTTTCATTGTCAATACAAGTAGGAGTACTATGAGCCCAACAACATCAACATATCATATGCCTCACTAAGAGTTAAACCATACACCTGCACTTCACTAACTCAAAGTGGAAAGAGAACAATCATGAACCTACTATCAACTCCTAACATACTTATATTGTCCATCCATGGATTATGATCTAGTTGTGTGCATGCGCTTGTGAATTGTATGGTGGATTGTTGGGATACCCTACCATTCATCATTGATGACATTATTGAGGATATGTCAATGTTTGCTTAGTAGTTGATCTTATAGAGTTCATTGTATCAAAAGTCACAAATTTTTTCTTTTACATTTTTAATTAATCATTTAGTACACACACATACTTAAGAGCATCAAACATATAACATGGAAAAAGAAACACTCAAGGAAAAGTTATAGCTTGCCAAAGAAACTCAAAGAAATTATGGCAAAAGACATGATTAGGAAGTCTAAAGTGCACATATGAAAACCAAAATCTCATATGCTCATATAGATGCATATTATCTTGACTTCACATTTATCTTCTATCAAGATGAACATTTGAGGTGGAAAAATTTGCAAGGCAACGTAGTTTTGCCTTATGAACTTTTAGCACCATCAATGCTGTAGGAAACCTTAATGAGGTTGAATCTTGACCATGCACAAGAAGGATATCTTGTTACTAAATACATGACTAGACTATATTGTTGGCCCATTTCTTCTATTTCATGGAGCAATGAGCTATTAAGAAAAGTTTAGTTTAAAATTTTATTCTAAAATTCTAGTTAGCAAGACTACCCTTACAACTACATTGTATGTAAGTCTAGAAGATGTAAATGATTTTAGATTTTACAATGTTGTATTGGTAATTCACTAAGTTCAAAAGGAATGTTTAAGCTTATTTAGAGACAAGGCTCAACTGAGTTTGAGTAATAAGGATGTAACCAAGCTTTTGAACTTATTATCTTTTGCATCAAAGAATATGATTCATCTTTAAAACATGCAATTGTTCAATCATGAAAGTCTTTTTCCAGCTCCATGCACTTCCTTACATACTTGTAGTTAGCTTGATTCTTTGCATTCCAATAAGAGTGACCTTTTCTTTCTCAGGAACACAACCAATATTTGCAATTAATAACAAACAATCGAATTTGCTGGTTAAATTTTTTTTTTCTTTGAGGAAAATTCAGCCTAAAAGATTTGGATAATATTGCCCCATTCATTGTGAGTAAGAGTTGAGCAGGGAAAATGGATAACCTGATGTGGATGGCAATGCATCTCTTAGTGAATGGCTACAATGTTTTATAGAAAAATGATCCTATGAGTGCATTCTTTAGCAAGTTTCCCAATATTTTCTATTAGTGCTCAATGGTAGGCTTTTAGAAAAATTCTGTTAAGTTTTCTTGTTGAATGGCACTACAAAGTAACTTTGGATTTAATTGATTCCTAGAATTCAGTGGTTTACGATTTTATATTATCAGTTGATTTTAAAAGAATGATAGAGCTCCTAAAAACACTAGAGTCATTATCATCCTTCTCCTTCTCATCATCTTTAGGAGAGGAACTCTTTATTCTGAGATGCCCTCTCACCTTAAGATAAATCCCATCATCGGTCAAGGAAATCATGGCCTCTGAATGCATGTATGTGCGGGAGCAAGTGAATATTGGAACAAGCCCAAAAGGCTTTAAGGTAAGCTAGTTTAGATCCCCAAAGGCTGAACCATGATTTATTAGTGCAACTACATTTGATTGCATCACCATTTATGGTAATTAGGATGTGTTGGAAAAAAATTATGCAGAAAAAATTGGCTAGACGGCACAATAACTGAATTACACAAGGAATCAAAGATGGAGAAATAAATTGAAATTGACCTCTAGCCATTAATGCCTTTACATGACTTGTTATAGTGAGTGTTCTGATTCTTCTAGCACATTAACACTCAACAACGATGGTGTATGCAGACTTTGAACATTTGTGATAGGGACCAAAACTATAACACTGTCGTGATTTCTTCCAGTGCCTTTGTTCTTCCATCAAGAACATTGTATAGGCTAGAAAAATGTCAATTCCCAAACTTTCAGTTTAAATGGCAAATATGAGACCACTCTTATGGTAATCGTTATAAACCGTTGATTTTTCCATAACGGTCACTTTTATGGAAATATTACAAACCGCTAGTTTTCTTGTAATGGTCACATTTATGGAACCATTACAAACCATCATTTTTCTCGTAAATGGTTACATTCTTCCACTTAGTCTCCATATTTAAATTAATATCCATCAAACCCAAATTTCAAGAGATGAATACATGAATTATGGTGATAGTTCCTTTGAATGTGAGTATTATATTCCATGTATTACAATGTATTATCTCTTAAACTTAATTCCTTATATGGTGTAGCAACTGAAAACATTGGTGGCTGGAACATCAAGAGGTCACTGGGTGTACAACCTTACCTCGAATCTGCATAAGGGCCATGTTGGAGTAAACGGAAGCAGGGTGCCCTAAACTGTTTGGTCGATCAGACAAGGACTTAATCAGTGTACAATAACTTTTTGTAAATGTTTGCTTTAAAGACATTATATATAGCTTAAGTGATAAGTGACAAATGTAAACTGATAGAGAATAATGCAAAACATGATAATAGCAAAACAAAATGAAATGGGCTTGAGTGAGAAAGTGCACCACCTCAAGATCGGGGGATTTGATCTCTATTTGGGTGAAGAAGATATACAATAGATGTGCAGTGTGCATGGGCACAACTTACAATGAAATAGTATGGTCATAGCTTCTCGACTGTTGCCAAGAACTGATGAATCGGTGCTTGCTGGGCAAAGAACGTGCTACTACTTGGGTTTGCTATTCGCTAGCCTCGCCTCCTGCTTGCCAGTCTCTTTATCAAAGCCAATTGCAAGAAAGCCAAATGCCAAAATGCCAATCATAAAAAAGCCAAATGCCAAAAGCCAGAAAAATGCCAGAAGCCAACCCTTTGAATGTTGTTTGCTGGGGTATTTATAGAGCCAGGAGTAGGAGAAAAAAGTGGTTTGGATGCCGTGTGTCCTAGGTTTCACTTGGTGCTAACGTGAACGTGCCATACTGTTGTGTAGTGATATGTTGCTAGATGTGAAACCTGCTATGCTATGACCATACTATTCAAATTGCATGTGCCATAATCCAAGGAACTGCCATGTTTTTGCAATGAATGCCAACAATGAATGCAAAGTGGAGCCTATTCTCCAGGACTACATCTTCCCTACTCTTGCTAGCAGGGTCAGGGATAACTTTGGGGATAATTAAAGGGGTGCAAAACAAAGCAAACTTGCTGATCCTGTTTGTGGAAGAGATGCTAGGATAGGAGTGATCATTGCCAACAAATTCTAGAGCTAATTGAAGACATCCTGATGCTTCCATGCGAGTGTTGCACTATTTACGCTGCCCAACGTATCAGCGTAGCATAAACACCTGCACGCTAGGTTGCGCTATGCTACGTAGCGTAGCCACTAGTCTTGAGAGAAATCTTGCCCAAAAGTCGAGGATACTAGGCAAGCAACTCTTGCAATTAACAACCTTTCCTTTCATGCTGAAAGGTCCTGGGACCTGCGGAGTTCATCCTTGGGACACTTCAAAGCTTAGTATCTCCGCTATGCTGTGGTATGTGCTAGCATAGCGTAGTAGCCAGTGTAACATGCATTCTCACTTGATTTACAATGCTTTTGTTAAGAAATTTAGCTTGGAACTCGGGGGCAAAGTGGGATAGGTAGTTTTGGAGGTCAGAGTGTGGCCAAGTGCAATTCCTTTGCTAGGACCACTTGGCAGGAGACCTTCGTACATTTTTTCCCCGCTACGCTATGTAGCATAGCACCTTGTTTAGCTTGAATTCTAACTCACTTTGTGATCACTTTGTCACATAACGTTATTCATGTCTTGGCATGGCAACAGAACAAGCATGTTTGATGGTTAAGGCATAGGCAAATATGCTTACTCCTTCAGAGCAATCTGAGTAGGAGTGTCGCCACAATGAAACCCCGCTATGCTGTGCTACGCTATGTAGTGTAGCACTCAAATTGAGACAATTTTTGATGAAACTTGCCACATTTTGTTATGTCATGTTGCTCATGCATTAAGGATGAAGTGGGGGCAGGTATCCTGGGGGACTAAGTGGTTTTCAATCTACATCTTGGGTGCCCGATCAGTCTTTTCAAAGCCTGCTACGCTGTGTAGTGTAGCGTAGCAGGTTTCACAGTTAGAAAACTTGCCAAACTATTTAGTCTATTCTAAACACCTTCAACAGCTCCTAGCATGGTCCCTGGGTAGACCGTTAGTCAGGTCAAGTGTTAAGCTAGGCAAGGTAGAGGGTGTAGTAAGCCTATCAACCTAGGAGATAGAAAATTTGTCAGACTATATGATCTATCGTAGTACCTCTTTTATGCAAACTATCCTTATGGATGAGTGTTGTGTTGACTGTGCTATAGAGGATGGTAGATAGGCTTGAAAGAAACTTTGCAGGCATTAGGACTTCTGGGATGCCATGTTGTCTGCACGGTCCAACATGACGCCACGCTTGCAGCGATCCTTGCCCCAAATTTTGGGACTGTGCTGAGTCATGAGAGTCCCAAAATTTATGGTGTTTCAATGATCCCTCTTTGTTGCCATCTAAAGGATCTAGTCGAGAGATGTTGAAAAAGAATACGAAACACCATGAGGAACAAGATGCCAGCACTGCTCTTTGGTGCTCGCTTGGATGACGCTTCGGTATGCTTGCAAGTGCTAAGAGGATGATGTGGGATAGGGGTAAAGGATGGATTTGCAGAAATAGGTTCAGGGAAGGGATGAATGTAAAATGTTACACTATGATAATTTTTGCCATAGTTTGATCCCTCGTTGAAATGCTTATGAGGGAATCAACATGCATGGGTATCTTTGCTTTTGGATTCCAATCTCTTTTCAATGTGCTTAGACATGGTTGATCCATAGCTGAAATGTTTGTGAAGCAGTTATCATGCCATTTGTTTTAGGCATGTTTTTTTTTGTTTTGTTTTTTATTCTTTTTTCTTTTGCTGTACACCCATGTTCACTTGCAAACAACCTTGCTGTTATTGCAGGATAGGTGTTTCCTCCCTGAGATGAGTTGTGTTACATCCATGTGGGGCTTTGACCTGCCTATAGATGCTTCCAATGGGGCAAGTTGCGTTACGTCCATCATGGACTTGGCAGTTGGGCATGTGAAAGGGCATTAAGGAAGCTTACGAAGAGGATATGGGACATCATGAGCATAGAGAATGGAGGCTAAATTCGCTAAAGGGAGAGCAGGATATGCACTTCTTAAGTAACTAATCTAATTAGAGAGGCCACTTCAGAAAAATGTAGTATCTTGCCCTCATGGTGGAATGCATCCCTGAACAATGCCATCTTGGCTTGTATCTTGCAAACACAACAGAGAGAAAACTAGAAAAAACAAATATCAAGTGATGTAAGGGTAAAGTCCTAATTGCCCAGGACACTGCTAGGGTGGCAAATGTTTCGTTTGATGCCTGCAATGTCCAAAGAAAGAAGGTCAGCATAGGTTTTGGCAACAACAGGCTGGAAATGGTAGCATTGAAGAGGCTAGGAGCGGTGGTGGCGTAGGTGTTCAGGATTCCTCACCCAAGGCAAACATCATCCAGTCCAACTATAAGGCAAGAAGCCTAACAGTTGAATGTCTTTTGGACTTGGATGATGGTGAGACCTGAAGGATGGCAACCTTGTGGTCGGGCCATAATAGTGCTGGGACTCTAGCAGCAGGTGTTGACAACAAGAGCTACAACTAGGATGATTGGCTATGGTAGCAGTAGCTTTGGAAGGTCAACAAGATGTCAAACAACATCTCTGAAAGATCAGTAAGATGCAAGGGCAATGGCATTGCATGTGTTCCAGAGGGTTCCTTCTTGACAATGTGAACTTCATTCTAGAATTGCAATGCCCCATCCCATGTTGTCCAAGAAGTTTGAAACTGTGCACGCTCACTTGTTTATGATGTCACATGTGTGAGCTGGGAGGTAGTGCACTACAAACCCAGTTTAAGGTCTTGGTAGACCATCGAATGTGCTATTTTAAGGTCCCAGAAGATCGTCATGTGCTAGTTTAAGGTCCTAGCAAACTATTGTTCTAGTTTAATGTTGTAGTGGATGGTGGATGGCTAGTTTAAGGTTGTAGTAGACTATGCTGTGGGTGCCAGTTTTACGTCATAGCCCAAGGACGTGCTACACCAGTTTAACGTCATAGCAGACGTTCTATGCTAGTTTATAGTTATAGCGGACTATCTATTCCAATTTATAGTCATAGCGAACTATATTTGCTAGTTTTACGTCGTAGCAAATGTGCTTTGCCAATTTTCCGTCGTAGCAGATGATCTGCTTACCTTGCTTCGTGTTTGATGTAGTCCTTTATGTAAAATGTAGTATGGCTTGAGGTACAAGTGGTTAACGGGATTTGCAAGCTTGTTGCCATCCATATCAGTTAGTTTGAATGCCTTGTTCTCATAGGCTTTCGTGACTGTGAAAGGGCATTCCTAGTTGGCTGAGAATTTTCTTACAAGTTCATGAACAGCCTTGAGGACTAGGTCCCCCTTTTTGATCAGATGTTGATGTAAGTTACAGTGATGCTTTTTCCGTTGTTTATCCTGGTACCATTCTATGCGGCCAAGTGTTTGGGCACGCTCCTCCTCTATGAAGTCAAGATCAATGATTCTGGACTCATTATTTTGAGCCTCTTCTACAATGGTTGAAAGAATCATCTGAAGTGATGGAACCTGCAATTCAAGAGGTAATACTCCTTTAGATTAGTAAACAAGACTATGTGGAGTCTTACCTATAGTTGTGTGCCATGTTGTACAGTAAGCCCACACCACATAAAGGATTTGCTCATGCCATTGCTTCTTGCTACTGCTAAGCATCTTTTTCAGAAGGTTGATGATGGCTTTGTTGGTTGCCTCTACCTAACCATTCGCCTATGGGTAGTATGGCAATGAAAAAGTGTGTTTGATGCCAAGGTTTTTACAAAAGGTTTTGGTTTCCACATTACTAAATTGTGGCCCATTGTTCATCACAATAGTCATGGGAAGACCAAACCTCGTTACTATGTTATCTAGAATGAAGTGGCAAACCTGTTGAGATGTAGTCTCTTTAAGGGGAATAGCTTCTACCCACTTTGTAAATTATTCGATGGCAGTAATAATGAAACTATGCCTTGAGGAAGACTTAGGTGTAATGGGTCCTATGATATCTAGTCCCCAATGTTGGAAAGGCCACATAATCTATGTAGGATGTAATTCAGTAGGCGACACATGTATGAGGTTCACATGGCATTGACATACATTGCACGTCCTAACCTTGGCAAGGCAATCTCATTCTATGCAAGGCTAGTAGTAGCCTAGGCGTCTGATTTTTGTTACCATAGCCCTAGGGGCTATGTGTCCCCCACATAGTCCCTCATGGACTTCGTCAACAATCTTTTATGCTTCTTCCCCACTAATGCAAGCTAACAATATTACATCGTAAGAGTGCTTACATAAGGTGTTGTCTCCTATGAGGACATATTGCCTAGCTTGCTTTCGTATGGCATCCTTTTGAGTGGATGTCAAGCCATGTGGGGGTTTGCCATGTTGGAGGTATGCTTTGATGTTGGCATACCATTCTTGGGTATCTGTTGCACTTACAGATGTAATGTATGCCACTTGAGTGATAGGATTTGTGCATTCTATTATCGAAATGGGCAAGGTGGTAAATAGGTGTGATGGCACATTTAATGTTAACGTGGCTAGCGCATTAGCTACAGTGTTCTCGTTATGGGACATGTGTTGGATGTCTAACGTTGCAAATTATTTCAATAGACTCTTCGCTAGATCGTAATAAGATTGCAAATGCGAAGCCTTGCAAGCGTAAACTTTAGTGAACTGGTTGACAACTAGCTACGAGTTGCCCCAGATTGGCAAGTGTTGGATTCTTAACTCTTAAGCTACTAGAAGGCCCCTAAGGAGTCCTTCGTACTCAACTACATTGTTGGTGCAAAGGAATGAAAAATGATACACAAAGGGTTGAATTTCCTCAAAGGGAAATGTAAGGACAACAGCAGTGCTACCACCTCGTGTAGTTGAAGTGTTATCGAAATGTAGACTTGCCTCAAAATCAGATGGTATAGGACTTACGCTATTGATATGCTCATCAGGGAACTCTGGCTCTATTATTGCTTAATCGTCAACGGGTGAAGTTGTAAGTTATGTGGCTATTGCTTAACGCTTTGTGAAGTATTGTGCCACATAATGTAGGTTGAATTCCATAGCTATGGCTTTCCATTAGGCTATTCTACTGCTCTCATATAAGTTGGTTGTGATAGCCTGAAGTATGTTGCTTTTGCATATGATGTTAACTTTATAGCGAAACAGGTAATGTCTTCACTTTTTGAGTGCGAACACCAGGGCAAGACAATATTTTTCTACCTTGTTGTACTTTGCCTTGTAAGCTATTAATGCATGACTTAAATAGTAGACTGGGACTTTGGACTCGTCATCTCTCTTTTGACATAGCAGTGTAGCAATAAACGTGTTTGAGGTGGCAAGATAGATGTAGAAAAGCCTATCCCTCTATGGTGGGTAAACAGGTGGGAGATGCAAAAGCTCTTTTTTTAGGTTATCAAAGGCTTGTTGAGATTGATTTGTCCACTCGAGGTTGATCCCCTTCTTAAGCAGGTGTTGCATGAGGTGTAGCTTGTCTGTCAACCTCGTGATAAACCTTATGATAAACTGTACTCTGCCTTGTAACCTATGCAACTCTTTACCTTATCAAGGTTCACTCATATTCCTATTTCTGACACTACAAAGCCTAGCATGCACCTAGTTTTAACTCTGAAGACACATTTTCTAAGGTTGAGGTGCAAGTCATGCCAATGACAATGTTGGAGGACTATATTTAGATTGTTGGGATGATTAGTAGCTTCCTTAGACTTAACTACTATGTCATCAACGTAATTGTTTGATCTCTCCAAGAGGTAGTCGCTAACAATGTATGTAATTGCTCGTTGATATGTTTCTCTAGCATTTTTTAGCCCAAAAGGCATCATTGTATAACAAAAAGTTCCCCAAGGGATCATGAAAGTAGTTACCAATTGGTGCTCTAGGTTGATGCAAATCTTATTATAGCCTGAAAAGCCATCCATGAAGGATAGTAAGGCATGACTAGCTGTAGTATCAATAAATTGATCGATACTAGGTAGCAGAAAGTCGTCCTTAATTGGTACCCTATTTAAATCTCAGAAATCTATACAAATTCATATGCTCCCAGTTTTCTTAGGTACAATTACAATGTTTGAAACCCAATCTGAGTAGTTAACTGCTTGAATGAAACTAGTTTGATAGAGTTTGATGATTTCATCTCGTATAGCTAAGGAAATCTCTAGTTTAAATTTGTGAGCTTTTTGTTTGATTGCCTTGACATGTGGATCTAAGATAATGTTGTGTTGTATGAGTCATGGGTCTAGGCTCGGCATGTCTTCGTATGACCACGCAAACAATTTAACATTGTCATTAAGGACTTTTGAGATGTTTTGTTGCACTTGTGGCTCTAGTAGGAAACTCACTTTTAATGTTTTTACCTCACCTCTAGACATAGTTACAAGGATTTCAATGAGGGGTTCCTCGATCATATCACTAGCCTCTAGGTCTAAGGCGTGGACTAGATGTTTAAGCCAGTCTAGAGATGTTTCCAGGGATGCAATGGTGTTATGAGTAGATGATTCCAAGTCTACTGATTCTAAGCTTACGTGTCTTGTAAGCCTACCATGAGGTCTTATTAGTACGAGGGGCATCTAGGGATCACCCTCTATAGCCATTTCGAAGCACTCCTGCAAAATCATCAAACAAGCGAACGTCAAGTGGTACCTGTTTAATAGAGTCACATGTAATAAAATGTACACAAGGTAACCATGCGATGCAACATAATTTCTAGTTTAAGGTCTTAGTGGACTGCAACAATGCAAAATTATATTTTAATATTTCCAATTTAAGGTCGTAGCAGATCATAAAAACGTAATAATGTAAGTTGCCAATTTAAGATCTTAGCGGACCATTAACAATGTAAAATTTGTAAGTTAAAATTTCTATTTTAAGGTCTTAGTAGACCATCAACAATGTAAAATTTGTAAGTTAAAATTTGCTAATTTAAGGTCTTGGCGGACTGTTAAAAATGTAAAATTTGTAAGTTAAAATTGCTAGTTTAAGGTCTTGGTGGACTGTTAACAATGTAAAATTTATAAAGATGAAGTGAAAATTTCGGTGGAACCACTTGCTACGCTGAAGCAAGAACAAGCTATGCTATAGTAGTGCTACACTGTAGGGGTATTCTACTTTATTCAGGACATGAAAGTGACAGTTGTTTTTACTGCGTTGGCTATAAATAGAGGATTACCCCCTGGTAAACTTGTCATTTTCATTGTCAGAGCGAACACCCAAAGTGTAGCGTGGTAGAGTAGAGAGAGAGTGTAACAAGCGTAGCATAGTAGTTGATACAGCCGATTTGTAAGGCAGTGACATGCAAAAGCGAACGTAGGCATCAAGGGCTTGCCAATGTGGACGAAGTGGAGTGCACCCTACAATGCCTCCCCAACGTACGCGTTGAGGAAAGGTCAGAGGATCCATTGACTTGGTAAATGTTATACCACACTCATTTGCTTTGTGTAATGTCTCAAGTGGGATTGTCGTACTGATCAGCACATCTTGATTGTTACAGTTGTCAATATTGCTGCCCTGTAACTATTGGTATTACCTTGGCGACTATAGATGTGGCAGTTGTTACGCTATGGTTAATGCGTAGCACTATCCTGACCACCATTGTTGATGGTCGATGCATCATTGCAGGGGTGGGTTTGGGCGTTTCTAGGCAGTGTAATGCTCACTCAGCGTAGCATAGCACCCATGGAGGAGGTTCTGGCTTGTTAGTTTCCTTAGGCAGTGTAGTGTGTGACTAGCGTAGCGTAGCATATGTAGTGGGAGTTTTTCTTTTGGTTTGCATTTTATTTTGCCACCTTTCATGTAGTGGGGTAGGGTCAGGGCAATCAGGAACGCTGTGAGTATTTTTCTTAGGCCATGTTATTCTGGTCATTGTGACTATTAGACAATGTTACATTTTAGTTCTTGTTACACTACACTGCTATGTTAGCAGGCCTATTATGCTGCCACACTGACAAACTTGTCACGCTGCTATGTTGTCAGACTCGCAATGCTACTACACTGTTAGATTTGCTATGCTGCTAAATTTGCTGTGCTGCAACACTTTTTGTAGTGTTCTCCTTGTTACATTGTCATGCTCGTTACATATTCTGCTTGTTGTACTTGTTATATTGTTACACTTGTCACATTATTACGTTTGTTGTACTTGTCACTTTGCTACGCTACATGGGATGCAACTGTCTTTCTACGCTACACATAATGCAACCATCATTGTTGTGTAAAGTGTGGCTACTGCACTATGCTATATAGGACATGTCTGCCACGCTATGTGGCCGGTACATTGTGCAATGTGTTTTTTCCATGTTACGCTATGTGTAACACCTTGCTACATTGCATACAACACTCAGTTTTGTTTTATTGTGCTGGGGACTTATCATTTCATGCCTGAGGGAAGATTTTTAAGTGGAGGGTCAGACTACTCTACATCAGTAATTATCACTTGAACACAATGCTAACATTTGGTGCTTTGTCATGCAAGGTGATATTGAAATCCTTCCTGATTATGCTAGAAGTGGTAAGCATCCTGTGTTGCCTGAGTGAACCTGTGGCCAACGTTCCTCCTCCCCATGCATGGGTGGGGCATTAGGCAATCTGGTTCTAGGAGGGCGCTCAAGAGTTGTTAGAGTTCCTCCTTTGCCACTTTAGTGTGATAATGTGGTCACACTTGTTGGCCGAAATAACCACCGTGCTGATTGAAACGTTGTTTCATGGGGCAAATCGGGGCATCTTGAAGTTCATGGCTGACGATTCGATTGAGGGTGAAGGGGCAGAAGGCTCAAGTCGATGCTTGAGGGGCCTAAGATGGTTAATTTGGATTTGGAACATGCTTGAATTCAAATGCTACCACAAATACAACATGTTGTTTGTTGCCCATCACATGGGCACTTGCTTCCAAAACCCACCTGGGACCATTTATTGTGCCAATGAGTGAGCCCTATGAAGATGTTTCAAGCATGGTATATTGTCTATCTTGCATGGTCAAAAATGCTTATCGTACCTTGCATGTTACTAGGTTTGTGATTGACAAGGATGGTCTTCACGGTAACACAGATACATTGGCATTGGCCCAAATGGTTTTGCAAGAGTTCTCCTCTACCGGGAACGTGCATGTTGGTGTCATAGAACAACTTGGGCTTGATTTTAGAACCTACCCAACCAAGTATGCCAAGTTCTATTTGAAGTGTAAGGAGCTTGGTTGGTTGGATAGCAAATGGGACAATCATCGACCACTTACTGTGGAAGATGTTTTGGTGGAAATTTCACAATTTCCTACACTGTTCAAACCTAGTACATTAAGTTATGCATTTGGTTTTATGTGCTCAAGTGATGATTTGCTTTTGCTTTTGCTAATTTTTGTTGCTAACCATTGTAGTAGTGAGCGAATCCTAAGAGGTTACAGTGATCACCTCTGGGCATGACGAGACCATCCTCTTCTTCAAATATGGAGAAGTGAATGAGACACAATGCTAGCTTTGCAATGGGGCCCCAGCCACCCTAGTTCACAACATTCAAGAGGCTGGGCTCATCGATTTATTCCTGGTAGTAAATCCAAGTGTCCCAACTACAGAAATGCTTTTCCTAGTTGATTCTTTTTCTGAAAAGGCTGACCGCTTCTGCACACGAGTTCACAATGTGCAGGTGGCATTTGAAATTAATGACAAAATTTTTGTGGATCTTTTTAGTGTTCCTTCTGATGGTCTACCTGTAGGGGAAAAGTTTAGCAAAGATGTAAACCATCAAGGGGATATCGAGGAATGGCTAGGGACAAGAAAGGATTGAAAGGGGATTTATATCCATAAGGTCAAGCTAGCGGTGGCCCAAATAGTTTACCCTATCTTCCGGGCTCGTGCCTTCCCCAAGCTACTCTTCCAAGGGAAAATCCTTAGAGTAGAGTAGGCTTGGATCATTAGAGAGGTCATAGAGGAAGGGACCCATTATAACTGGGCCAAGTACCTTTTTGAAGGCTTACGTGTTGAAATGGTTAAGCTTCGTAAGAAGCTTGATGCACATTTCAATGTTCACTACGCCTTCTTCATAGCTTCCCTACGATGGTTTGCAAAATTCTTGGTGGTTCATGAAAATGGCACCTAGGTATAGTAGGATCATAACAAGATATCCAAGCTATGGGTTTGCCAGGTTTTCTGCACCACTCGATCCCAAGACCCCTAGGAAGTTATCAGGGAATCACTTTCGATAACAATGAGGGATCGGGTGGGCCATACCTTTTATGCCCTGGACAGCATGGGAGAGGCACCTCCCATCAAAATAAGCAATGTGCTAAGGGGGGAACATCTCATTGCAGAGATTTTGAAAACTAGGCTACAATGAAAAAAGTCTTGTCTGGTGGAAGAACCTCCCCGTACTACTAAAGAAAGAGGGAGGAAGTTGCTAATCAAGGTTCACAAGGTGCAACCCACCATTGGTAAATGTGCTTAAATGTCTAATTAGTGTAGCACCTATTTTATATTGGAGTATCCTACTTATTTTGAACATGTTTATCAGAAAAAGAAGAAGAACATGTTTTTGCCTTTAAAGTAGGGGTGCCCGTTATAGAGGAAGAAGAGGCCTTGGCGATAGAGGAAGAGGCCCTGCTGCCGATGACCCTTTCACGGAGTATGCCCCAGTACCTAAGAGGCATATGAGTGTTGAAGATGCCACTACACTTTTGAGTCAGCTGGAAGAGGAAGGGCTGCAATTTGATGTTGGTGAGTTTGATTGCTTGCTTGACAATGTGTCGATGGGTGATACCCCCGCTATCACCCCTGAGGGTTTGCTAGGTAGGTGCTTTACACTATTGTTTATGTTACTTTTTTAGCTTCACTGTTGTCCTCTCCATCATTTCTAACATGTTTTATTGTGTAGTGGACACCACTATTAATGCCCTTGACCCTTCTTCCTTGATCCGTCTCTGACCATGGATCAAGACCCTCGATAAATTTACCTTTATGGAGGGGGTGGTCGATGACATGATTGATCACCTAAGGTAGATTGATCCTCAGATAGGTGAGTTTAAGTTACAATGTTGGACTCTTTAAATTATTACAATTTTTTGCTATGGTACTATGACTAACGCTTTCTCACGTGTGATTGACAACTTCTCGTCTTAAGTGGAATCCTCAACAAGCGGTCAAGGTCAACGCAGTGCCTAAACTTTCTCCAGAGGTAGCCAAGGTGCCTCGTCATATATACGAGGAAAAAAGTAAATGTGCATTGTACTCAGCATTCTCCTTGTGGGAGTGTAATAAGTTTTATTATGCAGCGGACACCATTGTTAATGCCCTTGACCCTTCTTCCTTGATCTATCTCTGACCATGGACCGAAACCCTCGATAAAGTTACCTTTATGGAGGGGGTGGTTGATGACATGATTGATCACCTAAGGTAGATCTATCTTGACATAGGTGAGTTCAAGTTACAACGTTGGACTCTCTAAATTATTGCATTTGTTTTTGCTATGGTACTATGACTAACGCTTTCCCACGTGTGATTGACAGCTTCTCATCTTAAGTGGGATCCCCGACAAGCAATTGAGGTCAATGCAGTGCCTAAACTTTCTCTAGAGGTAGTTGAGGTGCCTCATCATATATATGAGGAAATAAGCAAATGTGCTTTGTACTCAGCATGCTCCTTGTGGGAGTGTAGGCATGTCAATGAGGACCTCTGGAAGAGGGTGCAAAAACTTGAGAAAGATAAGGCTAACCAAGCCACTAAGTTAGAGGACCTTCAGTCCAGAAATGAATTTTTATTGGCTCGTGACACTTGTGACGATAGTTGGTGTACGACTATGATTGACTATGTAAGATATTGGATAACTGTATGGAGTAAGAACGAGTCCACACGCGAGATCATAGAACAACAGATGCAGATGGACCTCCTGGCCCAAAAGAATCAAGACTGTAAGGGCTATAGTGCAAAGGTGTATGAATGGGGGCAAGCACAAAAGAATCATAAGCACATGTACAAAATGGAATGTACCACCTATTGTAAACAATATCGGGATGCTTCCATTGAGTTGCATACCCATAAGCTATTCCTTAATGTCATTAGTGCTTCTAGGGCCTACAAAAAGTTCACGCAACAGGTGGTGGTCAGTGAGTCTCTTGAAAGAGAAATGACCTTACCTTCTGGGGAGACCACCACCACCACCTTTTCTCCAGGACCACCTAGATGGATAGCTGTGAAGAAAGGGAAAGTTGTGGCAAGCGTTGATCTGGGAGAGGAAAATTAGGCCAACCTCACTGAGGAGAAGATCCTACAATGTCTAGTGGCTAGCATGGATAGGATACCTTCCGAAATGGACATGGGTCCATCATAGGTTAGTTGCTCTTTATTGTGTCATAGTTTATTTTATGAGAGCTGATGAGACGCGATATCGCATCCCCTACGATATCGCGTACGCGATATCGCGGTCCATCGCCAAATCTATAAATAAGAGGCAGCAATCCCCTCATTTGCATATAGAGGTTAGATGTAGCGAAGCTCTGGCAGATTCATCACCCAGAGATAGAATATTTTCCATGTGCCCATAGTAGGAGTCCCCCAAGTGAACAGTTCTTTATTTGAGTAGCTTTGTACCTGAACGCAAGTTGTGTACGGCAATAAAGACTAGCTTTGTGGATAAACCTTGCAGTACATGGATAGGTTTATTTAATGTTATTTATTGCTTTCCTAGTAGCGCGACATGAGTACGACTTGGTTACGAGCATTGAAGAATGTGTACGGCTAGCCAAGGAATCGGCTATTCATCGTGATTAGATTCTCTCACCCTTATCTCCTAGAACGTGGGATGAGTACGACTTGATTACGAGCATCTATAGATGTGTACGGCTAGTCAAGGAATCGGTTGCTCATCACGCTTAGGCTAGTTAGGTGCCTTAGTACGACCGCTTCGAGCACATGCGTTACATGTGGTAATCCCAGTAACGATTAGCGTTTGGTAGGCACAGTTGCACAGTTCAGGGTATCTACGGTAAGTGGGAACGGATGCTGATGCTAGGACTTAGCGTTGTAGTTAGAGTTAGTTTTAGTCTCTCAACCCTTCACCCCTTAGCATAGGAGATAAACTAGAAAAGACCAAAAAAATCATATACCTCAGACTTACTTAGCCATACACCATGACAACAACAAGTAAGTCTAGGAAGACAACGATTAATTAACCCCAAGTGTTCCTTGCGGCTTTTAGGCATTTAGTCTGCGGAGTTCGACTGGATCGCGCGTGCTACGCTCGTTTTGTATGGTTGAGTGTTGGGGTACCTTGCCACTCATCAAGAGCCTTGTTGTTGTTTGATTTATTATTTTATCTTTTGTCTTGTGCAGGATCCAAATGGAGGTGTAGGACCTAGTGGAACAGGAAATGGGGATGCTGATGAAGACTTATAGCGTGACAACAAAAAAATTTTATTTTGTTTTTGAATTTAATCTTTTGTGAACATTATTATATGGATTGAAATTGAATGAAAAGAATAGTGTAAAACAATTATTTTATTTCGATTAATCTGTTATTTATTTTTTTTGATTAATGTGTTTGGGCCCCTTGAGGACCTCTTATTTTAGTTTTAGGCCATTTCGGGCCGCAACAATAGTTTAAGGCCATTTCGGGCTATTGCTTAATGATAAATTTTTTTATTTTTGTGTGTTTTTTTTGAGAAGTGGAGTTGCCAATTTTAGGCCTTAGCAGGTCACGATGGTAGTTTAAAGCCATTCCGGGTTGTCACTAGTTTTAGGCCATTTCGGATCATTGTAATAATTTAAGGTGATTTCGGGCTAGGCAATAGATACTTAATGCAAGCAACAACCCTGATGTAAACGGTGGACATAATGTAAATAGTAGACATGATGTGAATGCGAACAGTAGACATGATGTAAATAATTAAAACAATGTAAACAATGATCGTAATGCCAAAAAATGAACATAATGCAAACAGTGAACGTGATGCTAAAAATGAACATAATGCAAATAGTGAAAATGATGCTAAAATTAAGACGGAATGAGATAAAAAATGTTAAATCCATGCTTTTATGGAATTGAATTAGAGGTAATCTCTAATTATGCAGTTGTTTCCTAACCTACCGTGGGCTAGGTGAAGCATATGGCTGAGAGGCCTTGTTGTGGTATTCTTCTATGTCATTGTCTACCGTCTAAAAAGGCAACTTAGCCCACGTAGTTTCTTTATCTGAGTCAACGTTTTTGGCTGGTTCATCAATCAAACATGGGGTTTCATCATAAATAGACACTTCGTTCTCAAAGATTACTATCTTTGAACCCTGCTCCATGTCAACATTGTTTATGGCTTGGGTAGCTGCTTCATCATCGTAGATCACCACTTCCTCGCCTGCATAGGGTAAGTGGATCTCTTGATGTATCGGTGAAGAGACAACCCTTAGTTGGGCTAACCATGACCTCCCCAAGATCAGGTTGAACCTAGGCATCTCTTCCACCACAATGAACACTACGCTTGTGGGGAACTGGTCCCCTACCACAAAGTTGCCATGGGCTTGATTTGATCGACCAAGCCTAGTTTTTCCACCATGGAAAATGGAATAACATTAGTAGCAGTCCCATCATCAACGTGTACCCTTCGGATCTTATACTGGCCAACCCAAATTATGATGAACATGGGTGTAGGTGTCACTTGACCCTTTTCAACGTCACCCTTAATGGACTTGTCATGAAATATCAACTGAGCTGGTCATGGTTCTTTGGCCGTAGAGGGAAGCATGACAATGTGGATTGCTTTCTCTTTAGCTGGCATGATTTGGTCAACAAGGATAGATGCTAACATGTGAACCATCACCTCACGATGCGTTGTGGAAGTCATTATTAGGTCGTATAGGCTTAAAGTGGTGTTTTTCTGCTCCAGGGCCTGTTTGACTTCTGATAGGATGTTTCGAAAGTCTTGCCCATTATTTTGTTGTTTGCTAGCCTTCTCCTCTTCTATACATCCTAGAATACGAATCTCCCAAGGGGGAGTGGTTTTAGGCTGGCTAACAAGCTTTTTTGGCTCGATGGGTATCGATTGTGTATGAATGCTATCACTAGCGGCTGATGATGAAGAGGCCATGGGGACTGCAGAAAAGGGGGTAGGCTTAGGGGGACCTAAGGCATTACATTCCCTGGCTAGCTTGTCTGCCAAATGCTCTTCATGCTTTTTTGGATGGGGCGGTTGGGGTGTAGCCTTCGTCACTTGATTTTGCAT
>MNCI01009829.1:471115-515605 GCA_015680685.1 Gnetum montanum | reverse complement strand
GGGGGGCGGAAGTTGCTTGTCTTGGCATCTTAATGAGGAACGGTGCCTACATTTTTGGGGTGGACTACGGTGCGATTTTTAGCCCAAAGGGCCCAGTAGATGTCTGGTGAGGGGCCCTAATGACAAAGGGGGCCTACAGCTTAGCTGTTGCTGGCATTTCTATGTTGCGAGGAGGTGCACACACCATGAATGATCGCTGTGGTGGTTCTGGATTATTGTCAATGCCAATAGCTTTGATGGTGTACCCCGCGTTGTTAGGGTTTAGGGGGTCTTTGTAAACATGCATGATTGATTCTCAGAGTGGATGGGATTGCTCTCATCCAAGACCAATTTTCCTTGATCAATCATCCATTGGATGTCATCTTTCAGTGCTAGGCAGTAGTTTGTACTGTGACCACATAGTTGGTGATAGTCACAGAAACGCTCTAACCTAAAATTCTTAAGGATTGGTGGCTCATTCGCATAGCCAAGGTGGGGTTTCTAAGAACTTCGCTGTACCTTTGATGGCATTTGATTGCCTCCTCTGACATTCACTTATGTTGCATACACCTGGCTCCCAAGATTTACTTCAGAAGTTCTGAAGGCTTAATCGATAATGAAGTATACTTTGAGTGGTCCTTGCGCTCAAAGTTTGGCCTTGGCTAGGTTGGCACCGTAGGTGTTGAGGCTAAGGATTGTCCTGTCTTGCTGGAGCCAGGTGTGATGTTGGTGGGAGCATTGGGTGCTGTGGCAGCCTTTTTGTTGTTTCCATTGTTGGGCTTGGTTTCCTTGGCCATAGTAGCCACTATTGTTGCCATAGCCTTGCCCTTCTCTTTGTATTTCTTGATGTGTGCATTTTTGTATGTCACATAGGCAAGGTCCTTACTAGCTTTAGTTGCATCCTGAATGCTCTTAGTTTGTGCAAATGCTTGGCTGAGGGTCCACGAGGCCAGGTAGTAGAATTTAGACTTAATGAGGTCATTAACTGCTTCCTTAAAAATGGCCAACAAGTGGGCCTTAGCAATGGGTTCATGTATCTCATTTAAGGTTGCACTCCATCGCTGTATGAATCTCTACACAGATTCTAGTAGATCTTGCTTAACACTCATGAGTTGGTCTAGTGTGACTTTCGATTTCAAGTTGTACTTGAAGTGGGTCATGAATTGGCTTAGCAGCTCTTCTAGGGTGGATATGGAGGCACATGGGAGCACACGGTAGTAGTCCAAAGCTTTGCCTATTAGAGATATGGCAAATATGTGGATGATGGTGTGAGGCCATGGTTGCAACAATAATGATTCAAACCTGAAGGTTACCAAGTGTGCATTTGGGTCACCCTCCCTATTGTATTTTGTAAATTGGGGAAGTGGCACCCCAGGGGGAAACGTTAGCATGGGGATAGCTAGGTTGATAGGATCATCATGGTAAAAGTCCATGACCTACACAGTCTCAGAACCGACGGCCTTAAGCTGTTTGATTTCCTTAGTGAGGGTCTGGATGAGTTGGAAAGCTTGATCTAGACTGGGGAACATTGCAATTGGTTATGGGGTTACGTGAGCAACCATCATAGGTGACACTACTGGGGTGACAGCCTATCCCATGGGAGACACCGTTGGGGCTACTCTAGCAAGTCATGTCGCCTAGGCGATCCACCATCCAGTGGGCAGTGCTATTGTGGCGACGACTACTGGTGGTTCCGTGGGATTGGCTACTTGCCCAGTTGGCAAGGTGGCCCACAACCCTGTGTTTGGTTGCACCACTTGTGGGACTTGGTATGCTTGGGATTAGACATAATGTGACATCTGGGAGGGTTACGCAATAGGGAGAGAAGTGGCTAGCACCCACCATGTGGTTGAGACTAGGTTTTCTACTAGTGGTGGGACAGATGTAGACGAGTGAAGAGGAGAGAAACTCACATGCAACTGTGACGTAGGTACAGTGTGCACGTACAATAGCGTAGTTGTGCCTAACGTTGGGTATGATGTTGGGACATATTGGGAAGGGAGGATGACTAGAAACAAAGTTGAAGGTCCTTCGTATTGATAGTTTGAAGACATGGGATGGTTGCCATTACTGAAGAGGATGTGGGCTATGGTGGGGTTGTGGCAATAACCAAGGGGGCAGAAGAGAAGAGCAGGTTTAACCAAAATACAACAATGGAAGGGATAACCATGATGTAGATCTAGCCATCACCTTTGGAGTGGGAGTCCAACTCCTCCTGCCCATCCTGAAATGCTTCATCGTAGTGGGATGCTGTGTCCCGTTCTCTTGACCTACTCACTCGCATCGGTTAGTTTAGCACCCATTGATACACTTCAGTCAGCAGGATGGTGACATCAGGAGTAGGGATGAACTCCCTTCCGTTCAAGTGCAAGAAATCAAAGTTACATTTAGCTTTGACTTCCTGGTGATCTAAGGCTAGAATCGCTTGTACTTCTCCATAGAGGAAATCGTACCGCTTTGCATCTTGTGCCAAATGCTTAGGTGACAGCTACCATAGCCTAAGAGACTATGGCTATACCAGCATTGGGCTGGGCAGTCGCTTGGGACCTACCATGCTTTGAATAGAGTAGGGCACCTCTGGGTTCGAGGTGGGAATGACAGTGGTTGCGGGAATCATTTTTTGTTGTAAAATGGAAATTGTAGAGGAGAGAGAGGTTGAAATTAGGTACCCTGGGGAGTGTCAAAAGCTGGCTTCCTTCACTGTTACGCCTACTACGTTGAGAGGTTTTCTACACCACATGAGACGTAGGCAGCATAGCATAGTCAAGAGAGTGGACGTGGTATAGTAAGTGATTGGAGGCTTTAGTCCTACCAGGTTTCAAAGGAATCATCGTTGTGACCAGTCTACACCACCCGGTGCATAGACAACTACAAGGGTGTCACATCTATGCTAGTAGGTAACAGGGTACAAACAGTGTGCAGGATTACTCATGATGTGTGAGAAGGGCACAAAGAGGCCCTCCTTCTAGCACCAAAAATTATAGCAACCGAAAATGTCGGTGGCTGGAACACTGAGAGGTCACCGAGCATACAACCTAACCCAGATCTACGCAAGGGCCATGCTAGAGTAAATAGAAGCGAGGTGCCCTAAACAGTCTGGTTGATTAGATAGGGACTTAATTGGTGTACAATAACCTTTCGTAAACGTTTTCTTTAAAGATGTTATATATAACTTAAGCGATAAGTGACAAATGTAAACTGATAGAGAATAATGCAAAACATGATAATAGCAAAACGAAATGAAATGAGCTTGAGTGAGAAAGTACACCACCCCAAGATTGGGGAATTTGATCTTTGTTTGGCTGAAGAAGATATACAATAGATGTGCAGTGTGGATGGGCATAACTTACAACGAAATAGTATGGTCACAACTTCTCGATTGTTGCCAATGGTCTATTGCCAGCAACTGATGAATTGATGCTTGCTGGGCAAGGAAGGTGTTGCTGCTGAGGTTTGCTATTCGCTAGCCTCCTGCTTACCAGTCTCTTTGGTAAAGCCAATTGCAAGAAAGCCAAATGCCAAAATGCCAATCGCAAGAAAGCCAAATGCCAAAAGCTAGAAAAATGCTAGAAGCCAACCCTTTGAACATTATTTGCTGGGGTATTTATAAATCCAAGAGTAGGAGAAAGAAGTGGTTTGAATGCCATGTGTCATAGGTCCCACTTGGTGCTAACGTGAATGTGCCATACTGCTATGTAGTGCTATGTTGCTGGACATGAAACCTGCTGTGCTGTGACCATACTATTCAAATTGCATGTGCCATAATCTAAGGAACTACCATGTTTTTGCAATTAATGCCAATAATGAATGCAAAGTGGAGCTTGTGCTCTAGGACTACATCTTCCCTACTCTTGCGAGCAAGGTCAAGTATAGGGACAGCTTTGGGGATAATCAAGGAGATGCAAAATAAAGAAAACTTGTTGATCCCATTTGTTGAAGAGATGTTGGGACAGGAGTGACCATTGCCAACAAGTTCTAGAGCTAACCGAAGACGTCCTGATGCTTCCATGCGATTGTTATGCTATTTACGCTGCCTAGCGTATCAGCGCAGCATAAACACCCACACGCTACCCTGCATAGCGTAGCTACCATTCTTGAGAGAAATCTTGCCTGAAAGTTGAGGATACCTATCTAAGACCTGGCTAGGCAAGTAACTCCTACAATTGACAACCTTTTCTTCCATGCTGAAAGGTCCTAGGACCTTCGGAGTTCATCCTTGGGATACTTCAAAGCTTAGTATCTCTGCTACGCTATGCTATGCTATGTAGCGTAGCACAGCGTAGCAGCTAGTGTAACATGCATTTTTGCTTGATTTACAATGCTTTTGTCGAGAAATTTTGCTTGGGACCCAGGGGCAAAGTGGGACAAGAAGTCTTGGAGGTTGGAGTGTGGCCAAGTGTAATTCCTTTGATAGGACACTTGGCAGGAGACCTTCATGCATTCTATCCCCACTACACTATGTAGCATAGCACAATGTAGCACCTAGTTTAGCTTGAATTTTGACTCACTTTGTGATCACTTTGTCACAGAATGTCAGTCATGTCCTGGCATGGCAACAAAATGAGCATGTTTAATGGTTAAGGAATAGACAAATATGCTTACTCCGTTAGAGCAATCTGAGTAGGAGTGTGGCCACAATGAAACCCTACTACGCTGTGTAGTGTAGCACAGTGTAGCACTCAAATTAAGACAATTTCTAAGGAAACTTGCCATATTTTGCTGTGTCATGTTACTCATGCATTAAGGATGAAGTGGGGCAGATATCCTGGGGGACTAAGTGGTTGTCAATCTGCATCTTAGGTGCCAAATCAGTCTACTCAAGGCCTGCTACGCTATGCAGCGTAGCAGGTCTCACAGCTAGAAAACTTTCCAAACTGTTTAGTCCATCCTAAACACCTTCGACAACTCCTAACATGGTCCCTGGGTAGATCGTCAACTGGGTCAAGTGTCAAGCTGGGCAAGCTAGAGGGTGTAGCAAGCCCATCAAACTGGGAGATAGAAAATTTGCCAGACTATACGATCTACTGCTAGTGCCTCTTTTATGCGAATTGGCCTTGTGGCTGGGTTTTGTGTTGATTGTACTACAAAGGATGGCAGATAGGCTCGGAAGCAACTTTGCATGCATTAGGACTTCTGGGGTGCCACGTTGTCTACATGGTCCAACATGACACCACGCTTGCAGCGATCCTTGCCCCAAATTTTGGGACTGTGCTGAGTCATGAGAGTCCCAAAATCTATGGTGTTTCATATGGTAACTTAACTTAATCAATAAACCCAATGTTCATTCTAGATCTTGCCATATGTGAATTTTCTCTAATAACTATATGCACAAACTAAATATGAGAAAACATCATAACTGAATAAGAGTTTCATTAAGACTATAAAATTGTACCTACAAATTGCATTATGGAACCAAGTCCCATCTAAATTACATGATTGTTATATGACTTCGGTGGCATTCCTTTTGTCAAAGGATTAGTTATCATCAAATCAATGCTTATATGTTCAATGACTACTTTCTTTTCCTTAACATGTTCCTGTATGGCTAAGTACTTTATGTCGATGTATTTACATCAACTACCACTCTTATTATTCTTAGCCATAAAGACAATAGTTAAATTGTCACAAAACATTCTTAATGATGTAGATATAGAATCTATAATTTTAAGAACTAACATGAAGCTCTTCAACCATACACCATGTGAAGTAGCCTCAAAATAAGAAACAAACTCTACCTCCATTATGGAAGTAGCAACCAAGGTTTGCTTTCCACTCCTCCAAGACACAACTCCTCTAGCCAACATAAAAACATAACCAAATGTTGATTTCCTTTAATAAACATAGCTAGAAAAGTCTAAATTAGAGTAGCTAATCACCTCTAGAGATTTAGATTGTCTATACATAAGGATGTAATCTTTTGTACCTTGAAGATACCTCATCACCTTCTTTGTAGCCCTCCAATGGTTAATGCCTGGATTACTCTAATATCTATCCAACATTCCCAAAACAAATGCAATGTCAGGTCTTGTGCAAACCTAAGCATACATTATGCTTTGAATAGCTAAAGCATATGGAATGTTGCTCATTTGTCTTTTCTTTAAATCACTCCTGGGGCATTGGTTCAAATTAAACTTGTCATCCTTCACAATGGGTGCTATACTTAGTGAATAATCTTTCATCCAAAACCTCTCTAAAACTTTATTGATATAGGTTTCCTACAATAGTCCCAAAATACATTTAGATTTGTCCCTATGGAACTTAATGCAAATGACATAAGATTCCTCACCCATATCCTTCATGTTGAAGTTCTTAAAAAGAAATTACTTCACCTCATACAGAAATCCATTGTCATTGGTCGCAAAAAGGATATCATCCACATATAGGACAAGGAAACAAATTTTGCTCCCATTGACCTTCTTGTATACACATGGATCCATTATGTTCTCTTCAAAACCAAATGAAGTGATGACATCATGAAATTTTAAATATCATCGATGCAAGAATTGTTTCAATCCACATATGGATTTCTTGATCTTGCATACCAATTGCTCATCACCACTAGAGGAAAACCCTTCAGGTTGTATCATATAAACCTCTTCCTCTAGATCACCATTGAGGAATGCCATTTTTACATCCATTTGATGTAATTTGAAATAAAAAATGGGAAACCAACGTCATAATCACAAAAGGGAGTCCTTCTTAGATATAGGAGAAAAGGTCTCCATGTAATCTATTCCTTCTCTCTAAGTGAACCCTTTAGTAATAAGCCTTGTCTTATATCTTTCAATGTTTTCTAATGAGTCTTTCTTTGTCTTGAAGACCCATTTTCATTTAATGGTTTTTACATCATTAGACAACTTGACAAGATTCCAAACTCCATTAGATGACATAGAGTTCATCTCATCTTCATGGCATCATACCACAAGTTAGATTCTTTAAAACTCATGGCTTGTGAAAACATTTCGAGATCATTTTTGACTCCTATGTTATAGTTAGACTCCTCTAGATACACTATATAGTCACTAGGAATCTTTAATTTCCTTACTTTAGTAGATCTTATTAATGTGGGTTCATCATTCTCTTGAGGAGCAAGATGTTCAATAGGTTTTAATATCTATTGTTCAGCTATATCTACTACTTCTTAATTAGTAGTTTGTGGAACTTCAATGATTGATTGTTATTCATCACGTGTTTGTGCTCTAGGTGTGTTGTGTACAATAATCAGTCTTTTATTTGAAGTAGAGGGTTGGGCACCTACATGATCTTTCTTTATAATAGTGTTCTAGGATCGATTACTCCCACTAATCAAGTCATTTTCAAGAAATTTAGCTTTCCTTGATTCCACAAACCTAGTAGTATGTGATGGACAATAAAATTTGTATCCCTTAGATCGTTCAACATATCCAACAAAATACCCACTTGTGGTCCTTGGGTATAGCTTTTTTTCTTGTTGATTACAGACTCTTACTTCAGACAAGCATCTCCAAATGCATATATGTCGTAAACTTGGTTTCCAACCTTTTCATAATTTAAATGGTGTATTTGAGATAGCCTTGGTTGGAACTTAGTTCAATATATACACAATTGTCTTATGAGCTTCAATCTATGAGGACTTAGGAAGCTTGGAGCTGCTAAGTGTACTCTACACCATGTCCAATAATGTTTGGTTTCTTCTTTCTACCACATCATTCTGGTCTAGAGAACTAGGCATAGTGTACTAGGCAACAATTCCATGCTCTTAAAGAAACTTAGGAAATGGACTAGATGCTTATCTATCATTAGTATATCTACCATAGTAATCATCATCTCTTTTAGACCTAACTATCTTTATTTGCTTATCACACTATTTCTCTACATTAGCCTTAAACACCTTAAAGGCATCTAAAGCTTTTTCCTTATTATGAAGTAGGTAGAGATACATATATCATGAGTAGTCATCGATAAAATTAATGAAATACCTTTGACCATATGTGTCCATATCTAGACTACAAATATCTATATGTATGATCTCTAACATGTTTAAACTCCTCTTGGCACCTGTCTTTGACATATTGGTCTACTTTCCCTTTATGTAGTCCACACATGTGTTAAATTCAGTAAAATCTAGGATAACAAGTACTTCATCATTTACCAATCTCTTTATTTTCTCAATAGAGATATGTCCTAATCTATGATGCCATAACATAAAGGATTCTTCATTCATAACACATCTCTTACCACCAACACTATCATGAACATGCATAGAAGTATAAGAAGTATCATTTTGTAAACTAATTTTGAAAGGACCATCTGTTAATGTACTAATTCCAATAAGTTCATATCTATAATATAAACTAAATATAATGTCCTAAAAATTAAAGGAAAATTCCAATGATACAATCCTTGAAACAAAAATTAAATTCCTCAAAAAACTTAGAATATAACATGTCTTTTCTAATTGTAAAACAAAACCACTACTTAAAACTAATTTGCATGTTTTGACTGCCTCCACATGTGAGTGCATCTTGTTGCCTAAATAGATGCACAACTCACTTCCCACTAGCCTCCTTAGGTTTTGTATCCCTTGCAAGGAATTAGGAACATGAATTGTAGAATCAAAGTCAATCCATCATGTGTAATGACAAACATCAACGATATTAGATTCAAAACAAACAAGTGAGAATTGAGTACCTTTTTTTTTCAAGCCATCTCTGATATTTAGGACAATACTTCTTTATATGCCCTTTCTTTTTACAGAAAAAGCATCTAGATTCCTTCTTAATATCAACTTATGCAGGCAATGTTCCCTTCCACTTATTTTTGGCTTGCCCCTTATTCTTTCCTTGTGTAGCCATATGCACGCTCTCTCCCACTTCCATAGCAAGTCTACCCTCTTCTTGTACACACATGGTCATTAATTCATTGATTGACCATTTTTCTTTATGTGTGTTATAAGAAATCTTAAAGGGTCCATATTGTTGTGGGAGCATATTCAAGATGTAATGCACAAGGAAAGACTCTAACATCTCAACCTCAAGTGTTTTCAGCTGGGCTGCTATATCTCTCATTTGCATGATGTACTCACACACACCACAAATTCTAGTGAGTTGTATGGATGAGATTTTCATTATTAAGGTGCTAGCCAAAGCCTTATTTGATGACTCAAACTATTCATCAATTGCCTTTATATCAAAGCTCACACATTGTCATATTGTTTGAATGAACCATGCATACCAGTCAAGATCTTGGTCTTTATGAACATGACATAGACACAATTAGATCACTCCCATTTTTTATAAGAACCAACATCATCCGATTGATTGGTTCTCGTAACAGTAGGAGATTTATCCTTACAGATAGCATAGTCAGTGTCCATTTAGCCTAAATGAAGGAAAATCCTCTCCTTCCACACCTTATCATTATCACCTGTTAATTCAAGAATGTCATATTTAAAATCAGAGTAGTTCAGAGTTTGTATAACTCTATAAACATGCTTATGTCACTAAATTTAAGGTTAAAATACTATATGACATGTTTACCAATGTACATCATGCAAAAATATGAATCAAGTGACATAAAATTGCATGTGGGCTAAATTTTAATTCAAACAAATTTATATATCCTTAGATGAAACTGTTAAATTATATCCCTATTCTTAATCTGTGTGGGTAAATTAAGAAAAATAATTTAATGCATCATCCTAATTAATCATATTAAATATAACAAAAATTCTTGTGGGATAAAATCTAATATATTACATATAATTAATCAGAAGTTAATGTTTATTTACCTTATGTAATCAAAAGCTCTCAATATATAATTTTGCAAAATTAAAGATGTTGTGGCTACTTTCTAATTATATAAAATTATATAGATCATTAGTTATAATTTTTATGCAAAAAAACTATGCATATACCAATATGTCACTTTATAGATATATACAAAAAAATTATGCATAAATTTAACTGTTTCTAAAACAAATTACCAAATTCTAACATTTCATAAAAAATATGTCAGTAAACATCATTCATTTCAGAAATATTAATAATAAGAAACTTTATTCTCATACCAAAACACAAATGTGGCTATCAATATAAAGGTTATGCGATGGAGCTATCGTATCAAAAAATACAGACAATAATGCAAGAGCTATCATATCAGAAAATATAGACAATAATGCAGAAGCCATACTGGAAATATTGGTCGTAGAGAGTCCATGTAGGGAACATAGAGGCTACTTCACATGTGTTTCAAAGAACTTACTAGTACACAAAATAGAGATCTCCGAACTTACTACTAAGTAAGCAGGCCACCCTTGTAGGTGGGGTACTTTCTACCACATGGCTTGGGGACCTTTCTTAGCCTATCTTCAAAGGATAGAGGCTGAAGCACCTCACTACCCACTCCCTGTTGTTTAGATTCTCCATCCCATAAACTTTTCCGATAGTGTTTTCAAAATGAAAAAAAAAAGCGAATGAGATAAAACACCTAACTATCCAAAATATTATAAACTCCAAGCCAAGAACCACTCCATAAGCCACATATCTATTTTAAAACATTTAATAATTTTTTCGCATATGGAAAATTCAAAAGTAAGAACCATATACTATTCCACAATAAACATTTTCTAGTTAATAACTAAATTGACTCAAATTTGCCCCAATTTGACACCATTAGCAGATGAAAAATCCACCTTAGTTGACACCATTATAAGAGTGGAAAAATAAATATGGTTAAGTATTAAGATACAGGCCAAACTTTGCTTTGAAACCAAATGTTAGAAAAAAATTGTGCAAAAAACATTGGTCAAATGGCACAATAACCAAATCAAAGATGTGGAAATAAATTTAAATTGACCTCTAACCATTGATGCCTTTACATGAACTTGTTGTAGTAATGAATGTTCTAATTCTGCTATCATATCGATGCTTAACAACAATGGTGTATGCAACTTCTGAGCATTTGTGATAGGGACCAAAACTGTAACACCACCATGATTTCTTCCAGTGCCTTTGTTCTCCCATCAAGAACATTAGAGCTAGTTTAGCTATATATTTATAATATATATCTATTATTTGGCTGAGAGAATCTTATATATTTTATAAATTAATAAAATCTCAAATTGATTCATTGAGAATTGATACTCATATTGAAAACCAAAATCAAAATGACTATACGTTATTCAATAATAATTCTTGTGAAAAGTTCTATTCATTTGATTGATAGTGTTTTTTTTCCATGGCATTTTACATCATGTTTTTTCCCATGGCATGGACTTCATTTTTCATAGGATCTCACATAGCATGTGATGTGGAGGGTGACAAAATACACTTCCCCTCCCCACATCAAGACGTATTGGCCTCTCGATCAAAAAAATGTTAATTACCAAAATTTCGATTTAAATGACAAATATAAGACCACTTTTATAATAACATAACCGTAGATTTTCTGTAATGGTCACTTTATAGTTGATTTTCCCATGATGGTGACATTAATGGAACATTACAAATCATCGAATCCTGCAAACGGTTAGAGGTATCATGTTTGTGCTTTTACATCCATACGCTGCCTCTCAGGGTTTCTTCTTTTGTAAATTCGATGCCCTTGCTGCCAGGTTTAGAGCTATTGCCATCAATCAATTGGGATGGGGTGCCTCCATAGCCAAGATGCCACCAATGTCAGTGACAAGGGAGGGTTTGCTCTAAGTTCTTAGGAGAACAAGGAAAGCCTCAAGTTTCTAAAAATTTTAATCAAGAAGGCTGGATAAACAAGTAAGATCATCATTGGTATGGATGTTGCCGCTTCTGAGTTTTATAGCGAGAAGGATAACAAATACAACCTAAAAATACCAGTGGCAAGGCAATAGTCACAGTCACTGTTACTTTTAAATCCTTTTTAAGGAGAGAACTTTTAACAACTCATCATATTCAACAAAGTCAGCTAAATTTTTCATATGATAGCTAATTATAGTCTCATACACAACCCAACCATTTCAACGTTCACAACAATAAACACATATTCACATTTAGTTCATTTCATAACCACGAAGTCTATTTGGAGGTATCTGTGCCTTGGTGTTGCTAAAGACTAGTAAGCACTTAAATCCTATTTGAAGAACACTTTCATTTCCCATGACCCTGATCATGAGACTAGAGGCTCCAAATGTTGGTAGTTCTAAATGGTCACCAATACATATCAACCCATGGAAACATAAGTAAGAAAGAACGTTGTCATGAAGACAAGACATGAGAACAATAAAGGAAAAAAAACCCATAATGTTTTCTTGAAATAAATCAATGATGATGCATTCATAATGGAAAAACTTGATCACAACCATGAATCCCATTCTCAGATGTCCATTATTCGTCTAGAGGAACCTATAAGAATACAATTACATTTGACCCTTATGGAGACACCAAGGAGAGATGTAGAAGACTCCCATCATAAGCAAGGCTCAAGGCCTAGAGCTTTTGTAGAACCACAAGAGAATGAATTAAGGAGTCATAGAAGGATAACCAATTGACACCATTTTGTAACTACTTCCTCTTCTTTCTTATGATCATTAGTAAAATTTAACAGAAGGTGATGAGTGGCGAGGTACCCCTACACTCAACCATACGAATATGAGCATTTCATGCATGATCCAGTCAAACTCCAAGGACCAAGTGCTTATGCGTCTTAATGGAACACTCAGGGTTAATCAATTTTTGTCCTCCCAAACTTACTTGTATTGTCACAGTTGTATGGTTAAGTAAGCTTGAGGTATATGATTTTTATAACTTTTGTATTTTTTATGTCTTCTACTAATAAAGGATAGGAAGAGAGAACCAAGTGGTTAACTAACATTAACTATTCATTAACTAGTTTCTAAATGTTCCTAACACCAGTATCCATTCCCACTTGCCGTACACATCCTGAACCAGTGTAATGCTACTGGGATTACCAAACGCTAATCATTACTAGGTTACCAAGTGCTACATGCATGCTTGAAGCAGTTCTATTGAGTGTATTTAACTAAGGGGGTTGAAGGTTGAGAGAGATATTAATTAACTAGGAAAGCATTAAACAATAATTAATTACTAATTAGCTTAATCTATATGCTACAAGGTTTATCATAAAGTTCATCTTTATTTTCATACACAAAATTGTGCTTAGGTACAAATTGCTCGAATAAAGATCCGTTCACTCTATGACTCATACTATGGGCACACAGAAATAATTCTAACTCCGGAATGACAAAACTACAAGAGTCTGGCTAAGGGTCTAAATCTAATGTATGGGAACCAAGGGCGCTACCTCTTATTTATAGAAGATGAGGCAAGACACGATATTGCATACATGATATTGTGTGGTGGATGTGATATTGCGTCCGCGATATCGTGGTTCATCATACCCCCATGACTGAATGAAAAATCATCCTCGAGTTCCTTACAAAATTTTGGGAAGGTATGGGATTATTTACTTGAATGAAAACTAATGGTGAATGGGATGACATGTGAATGGATCAACATTACAATACATGGCAACATTAGTGTTCATGACTACAAAAGTGAACACTATACACAATTGACATCCAGCCTTATTTGGTAGCTAAGAGAGAAGAGAGAAAGAGAGAGAGAGAGAAAAGAAGAAGATGTGTTACCACCGATGCCAAGATTGCACCTTCCGCTATCCATCCATAGCTGCACCATCAATCTTATTCCTTGTACAACCGTTCTGGCACCAGTCCATCTTGAGTGTTTCCTCTAGGTCTAGTCCATTACTATATGATTACCATCTATACACACAACACGGTCACATATGAGCAACGATAAGTAAATCACAATATAGTTGATACCTTGCCTTGGTGTAAGGTCCATTGGCTGAGTTGTGATATGGCCAATACAGATTCTAGAGATATAACACTAGTGACTACCCAAGGTGTAGGGGTTAGGAAAAATTGAAAAAATTGGACCAGGGCCCCCATGAATAAGAGCGATCATTCGGTAGCGATAGAATGGAAAAAGATAAAGAATAGGAAAGATGGAGAAAAAGAAACAATGACAACGCTGATAAAATGGATGTTAGAGATGGGAATGAAAAAAAATGTTGATTGCAAAAATGTTTAAGGGAAAGAAGTTAACTGATGCAACAAATAGGAATGCCAGTGGGTCCTCCCCAAAGTAGGCTCATGCCCTTTATGCTTTGACAAACCCACATTCAAAGAGTCCATAGGCTCTAGAAATGTCATTTGGAAGTAAGAGTTAAAGACTTAACCACAAGAATTCACCAAAGAGAAAACAATGCATCAACCAAAATATAGACTACTGATACAACTGGCAATGAAGTGGAAAATGGAGAAAGAATGATGGGGAGAAGAGAATGGAATGGAGTCCCAAGAACAAGATGGTGTACAGCACCTTTTGTACTTATGGTTAATGTGACTGAGTAGATCTCATTCCAAATCTAGCCTCAAACAATCCACATGTAGTGACTTCACATTAATACACTTGCCCAATCCATCCACTTGAAGTAACAAGAATGCTTTTGCCAAAGAGTCACCACCATTCTGAGGAAAATGAGAAAGGGAGAAGTAGGAAGTGAGAAAGGGCCTTAGTTAGAGAGAACATGTTTGTTTAGTTCCATAACTAGTGTTTATAGCCCAGATGATTATTTTGTCTAATGGGTGTGCATTGAATTCTCACTATTTTTTTTTTGCGTGAGAGCCACACCATGTAAAGACTTATTTTTATTGGCTCAGCTTCCCGATAATGGAGCAATGTTAGAATGGTAAGAAAACTCAAGAAGAAAACATCCAAGCACCCAAGAGAATAGCTAGCACAAATGCATCAAATCCCTTTGAAGTCACATCCTTTTCAGTCCTTAAGTCCTTCCTTAGTTTGAGAAATGCCCAGTCACCAATTCGTTAATAGTTTGATTATTAAAGAAGGGGACTGTACAGTTCCAAGCCAAGAGAGACCATAGAAATTCATGGATGCATAGACAATGTGGACTCATTAACTGTTATATCAAAAGAACCATACCTTAGTATCAACATTATAACTCAAAGGTAAAAAGCAAACATTAGCAATCAATAGAATATAGTTCATACCACCATCATGAGCACTTATTAGGTGATGAATCTAACAAAACAAAAACAACAAACAGCAAACAAAAACAAAAAAAAACAAACAATCACACAAAGAACTGAGAAAGTATAAACGATGGTGCAAAACAAAAACAAGAAAAATTAAAGAAATTTGTAAAACAAAAATGTGTAAAATGAAAACTTAAAAAGGAACTAAGGGCCTCGAATGGTTAGCAGAGGTGGTTGTCTCCCCCATGACTGAGTTGGAAGGAGGAAATCCGAAATAGTGGGCAGGGTCGTCCCCTCTCAGAGGTATTATGTGCATTGGCCATTCTAAATTCATGGAAGGGGTTGGTCTATTGCACATTGACTAACAATCTCTTATCAGGGCTCTCAGGTTTGTATATGGTCATGGCCCCTGAAGGAAAGGTTGCATGAATAATGTAAGGTCCTTCCCAAAATGTTTGAAATTTTGTGCATTGTGGCACATGTTTGGGGTTCCAGTAGAGAACCTTATCTCCTGGTTGATACTTAACCTTTCGAATCTTCAAGTCATGACATTGCTTGTTATATGCCTTGTGCAACTCATTTGATGATAGGGTAGCTAATCAATTTTCATCTAGCATGTTTAAAGTTGCCAACCTTTGTTTCTGTGCTAGATCAAGGTTGAGGTGGAGGTCACAAGCTATTAATAGTGTACGGAGCTCGGTTTGAATCAGAAGTATTGGAAGCTTCTTGTACACTAACTCATAGGGATAATAGCCTATAGGGAGTTTCCAAGTGGAGTGGTATGCCTAAAGAGGATCATTCAATTTAGTGCTCCAATCTCACCTATACTTGCTAATTGTCCTAGTCAATATTTTAGTGATCTCCCTGTTGGTGAGCTTAGCTTGTCCATTAGCTTGGGGGTGATAAGGTGTAGTCAATTTATGTTCAATCCCTAAGCGTTGCATTAACTTTCAAAAAGTTGCACTTGTGAAGTGTGTTCCATTATCCAAAATAAGTGCTTGTGGCACACCAAACCTATTTATAATTTGTTGTTGCACAAATTGTGTAGCTATAGATGATGTGCAATCTTTAACAGCAACTGCTTTAGCCTATTTTGTTAAATATTCTGCGACAACTACAATGTAAGCTTTTCCATTGGACATTGGTGTAATGGGCCCCATAAAGTCTATTCCCCAAATATCGAAGGGTTCTAACAGTTGAATCCATTGTTGCGGATCATTCATTTTAGCAGTTATTCTCCCATCTCGTTGACAACGCTCACAAGATTGGACAAATTGATGGGCATCCCAAAATAATGTTGGCCAGTAATATCCTATAAGCAAGATCTTAATAGTTGTTTGTCTCCTCGCATAGTGACCCCCACAAGGGCTCTCATGAGCATCTTGGAGAACTCTTAGTTGGTCTACATTGGGCATACACCATCGAACCAAGCCATCAGGACACACTTTGTAAAGTTTTCCATTATTCTCCATGAAGTACTTAGATCTGTGAAGAAACTGTTGTTTCTTTCTAAGGTCCAGCTCCTGTGGTTTTTGTTGAGTAAGGAGATAGGTGAGAATGCTACTATACTAGTTTTTCTACGTGGATAGTTGGTTATTCACTACACCAGCAAAGAGGGCTTCATTAGGAAAAATATCAGACATTAGATATTCATCCTCTTTATTGTCCTAACGCAACCGAGATAAATGATCTACAACTACGTTCTCGGTGCCTTTCCGATCGATCATCATTAGATTGAACTCCTGTAGGATTACCAGCCATTGTATAATACAAGGGCCAACCATTGGCTTCATGAGGAACCATATTGCACTATGATCCATGTGGATGAACACTTTTTAACCTAATACATAGTGCCTAAACTTATCCAGTGCAAACACTACAGCCATTAATTCTTTCTCTGTAGTTGTGTAGTTAAGTTGTGCACTGGTGATACTTTTACTTGCACAATGGATGTAGTAAGGGCATTTTTGGTCATCTAACTATGTAAGTATGGCTCCTAAGGCATAACTGGACATGTCAGTCATGATGTGGAATGGTTTGGACCAGTTAGGAGCTTGTAGAATGGGAGTTTCTACTAGCTTTCATTTCAGGATTTGAAATGCTCATTCACATTCCCTGGTCCACTCAAAAGGCACGTCCTTCTTTGTTAGCTCTACCAATGATTTGGCAATCTTGGAGAAGTTCTCAATGAATCTCCTATAGTAGCCAGTGTATCCAAGGAATGACCGAATGTCTTTGACAATTTCTAGTTGACGGGTGACTCCTTAGATAACCCTAATTTTCTCTGGGTCTACCTCTATTCCTACATGTGAAACTTTATGCCCAAGTACTATGCCGTCTTGGACCATTAAATGGATTTTCTGCTAGTTGAGCCTTAGATTGGTTTCTACACATCTTTTCAGCACTTTCTCTAATTGGTCCAAGGCTTGATCAAAACTTGTTCCATAGGTGGAGAAGTTGTTCATAAAGACTTCCACTCCATTCCCTATCTGCTGTTGGAATATGCTTAGAACTAGGCATTGAAACATGGCAGGAGCATTACACAAGCCAAACAGCATCTGTTTATATGAAAACATTTCCCAAGTACTAGTGAATGTTGTCTTGGCTTAGTCTTCTGGGGATATTTGTATTTGGTTGTATCCACTATAGCCATCCAGAAAACTATAATAGCGATGCCCTGCTATGGTGTCTAAGACTTGGTCAACGAATGGCAATGGAAAGTGATCCTTAAATGTTGCCATGTTTAGTAGCCTAAAATCTATGCACATCCTTCATTTGCCTCCCTTTTTAGGCACGATTACCAGAGGGCTAACCCATTTGCTATCAACAATGGGATATATGAACCGAGCCTTAAGAAGCTGTTCTATTTCTTCTTTTACTACTTGCTTCAATTTTGGGTTCAATTGCCTCTATAGTTGTTTTCGATGTTTCATGGAGGGGTTAGTGTAAATCCTATGCTGGCATATCCTAGGATCTATTCCTGTTAATTCCGAATATGACCAGGCAAAGGCTTTTAACCACTCTTTTATTACTATCAACAGTCTTCCTTTTTTTTTTTGAAAGCAAGTCTTGCATTGATGATTACCAGTTTTCCATTTTGAAGGATCATATATTCCAAACCGATGGGCAATGGTTTTAATTCGAGGGGCTCTTATTTGAATTTTTAAGGAATTTCCAACTTTCCCTAGTTGATGTTTTCAAGGTTAAGGCTTGGAAGTTGGTAGCGAACTTGCTCTAGTGCATCTATGCTTTCGATGTAAGTGCAAGTTATTTCCTCAGTTAGTTCCATGCACATGAGTGAGTTGCTCTCTTGATCAACTATCAGCCACCTGATGTCTTCTTGTCATGTGGTTGCTGCATACAAGCACTTTTGTATGTTAATGTCTTGTGCACACCGGTTGCATGTAGGCAATGCTAAACTTTGCACAACCCATGATCTCTGCACGCAATTGCACCCTGTATCACTGTATGCAATGCATGGAACCTTCTTCTTCTTGATCTTTCCAAAAGTTTTCTCCTTAGATATTTCCAAGGAAAGATCACGGATTCCTAGGCTTACATCTATATTACAAAGCCATGCCCTTCCCATTATGATTGGGAAGTTTTCTTTACCATTATTCACTTGTATCACTAGGAAATTAGCTAGGTATGAACACCCACACACAGTGGTGACGATGTCCTCCACCAATCCGAAGGGAATAGTGATGGATTGGTCAACCAGCTCTAGGCAAATGTTGCTCACCTTCAATGGAGGTAGGTTCTAGGCTTTGTACATTTCTTGTGATATTAAGTTGACTCCAGAACCTGAATCCAGAAGATCTTTGCATGGCTCATTCCTAGTGATTTGGAGATAGATTAGAGGACTTCCAGGATCAGAGCATTTCCTGGGAAGGTGACTAGCCTTGATCCAGTCAGTAACAAGATGTGTTAACATGACCGTATGCATTGAGCTCAGTGTTTGGTTCAAAGGAAGCTCTGAAGCTTTATTTGATGGGGAGGCATTCAGAGGTTCAACTACTTGTGGTTGTAAGGGCTTAGTTGGACTGTTGGTCCTTAAGAAAGGTCTNTGGAGAGATTGGATGCTGCACGTAGTAGCCATATGGGTCTGGTTTCCGGTAGGGGTATTGTTACCTTGGTGGTGGCATCCCCCATGACTGTGGGTATTGCCACTATTGATGTTGCTCAATGGGTTGTGGTGGAGTCCGACTTGGATAATATGTTGAAGGTTCATGGAACTGCCTTAGGTTACCTTGGGGATAAGGTAACCGTCAGGTTGCTTTCCATTTATTAAGTCATGGGTTGAGTGCATACACCCCAAACTCTTGTAGATGTGAGATCACTGGGAAACATCCCTTAGGATGGTCATATTGGCATATCTCACATCTACCGTCATTGTCTGTGTCTAAATCCACAACCTTTTCTGTGATGGCTATTTTTCCCTTACCATTGTTATGTGCATTATCCACTTCTCTCTTTTTCTTTTTGTCATGGTCACTACCTCGCTCCCTAGACTCCTCTATAATTTTAAGAACAATTTCAAACCTACTATCTAGGGAGTCCCACATTTGGTCTACCTTTGCCGATACTTCTAATGTTAACTTTTGGAGAGGCAAATTTTTTCTATTCACCATCTCTTTGAGTGGTGACTCTTCTTCCTCCTCACAAAATCTCACTCCTCTTTTTCGGAGGGAAGGATCGCAATTGTATTCTTCCGCACTTTCTCTCTTTCGTAGCTCACCTTCTTCTTTGGCAACTTGATCTAGTAGTCTATGAATTTGATGAGACCTAAGCTTCGATAACCTTCCTTGGGCATACATCCCAAGGGTTCTTCCTATTTCATGCCTAAGTCCATCCACGAGATGGCATAGTTGATCCTGCTACGAATAACCATGGCCAAGGCAACGATGTAACAGTGCGTAATAGTAGCCCATGGCAGCATCCAAGGGTTCCAGATTTCCTTACTTCCATCCTTGGATTTTCTTCCATAGGTTAGACACTTGGGAGTACGTTTGGTACTTATCATTGAATAATTCTAACATTTTACTCCACCTTTGAATGGATTCTGGTTCTAAGGACTGGTACCAGCTTTCAGCTTCTTTCACTAGTGTCCTTCGAAACAACTTTAGTTTTTGCCATTCATTTTCTATATTTTGCAAGGCACATTGTAAATGATTTTGAGGATCAGTGTTGTATCCCCCTTCAAATCATGAGATGTTATTCATGTCTAACCTCTTGATCCTACTATCCTTTTGGTGCCTTGTTGGAACTCTTATGGCCTCTGTTATATCTAGCATGCTTCTAGTTGCGAGTAGGGGCTCTTCGTGATCATCTCCTTCATAGCATTTATGGTATCTATGAGGTTCCCTACTCTCCCTTCTTCTATGCCTTGATTCTTTAGAGTGACCTCATCCTCATTCTCGACTGTCTTGTCGATGAATTTCACTTCGTTTTACCTTATCCTCAAGATTGGTTTCCCTATGATTATGTCTGGACACTAAAGGAGAAGGTGAAGATGACAATGAAGGTGAAGAAGAAGGAGAACCATCACCATGACAGTGTTTTCTATGATCTCTTCAGTGGTCTTAGCCTCGATTGTGATCACGATCAGAACATCCACCCTTATCGTGTGTTTGTGTTCCTTCATTGAACATTTCATGTTCATGGGTATCAGAACCAGGGTTGTGAATAGTGGAATGGAGGTTTTGATACACTACCCCCTGACCAATGTCAGAAGGAGCAACATTGTTTTGTGGGGAACCTGTTGAGGCAAGTTCACCATCCTCAATTTCGCTCAAAACATGCAGAGCATCATGGGGCCATTTACCCTTCAAAGATGTATGGTATCTCTCCTATTTCAAGTACCTTTGACGTTGCACTTCTGTGGGATGATAGTCTCTTGAGTCATGATCACATGCAACGTATTCTACATATAAAAGCAGCATGCCTATTCGCGTGAGAGCATGAAGGAGCATGTTGGGAACTGATCGATCTAAAGGCAACACTATGTTACCCTCTAAGTCTCTCCAACGTAGTTGTTCATCTTGGTGGAGAATAAAGGTGAAATAGGGCACATACTCATTGGGATGAGTATATACCACACAAAACTATTGAGGAACTGGTAGATCATGGATATGAGTATTATGCTGCCGACTGCCTTTTGCATTAGTCCTAGGCGGTGAAGTGCTCTTATGCGAAGAAGAAGACATCTTGTCTTGTTCAGTGTGCAATGTACTATTGTCTCATCTTTCTTTGATTAACCCTAGGTTCATTCTAACGTTCCAATGATATAAATGATTTCCTATGTTCTACACAGTGCACAAACAACTAAGTCCCCAGCAACGGCACCAATGATGAGTGGCGAGGTACCCCTACACTCAACCATATGAATACGAGCATTTCATGCATGATCTAGTCGAACTCTAAGGACCAAGTGCTTATGCGCTTTAATGGAACACTTAGGGTTAATCAATCATTATCTTCCCAAACTTACTTGTATTGTCACGGTTGTATGGTTAAGTAAGCTTGAAGTATATGATTTTTATAGCTTTTGTATTTTTTATGTCTTCTACTAATAAAGGAGAGGGAGAGAGAACTAAGTGACTAACTTACATTAACTATTCATTAACTAGTTTCTAAATGTTCCTAACACCAGTATCCATTCCCACTTGCCGTACACATCCTGAACCAGTGCAACGCTACTGGGATTACCAAACGCTAATCATTACTAGGTTACCAAGCGCTACACGCATGCTTGAAGTGCTCGTATTGAGTGTATTTAACTAAGGGGGTTGAAGGTTGAGAGAGATATTAATTAACTAGGAAAGCATTAAACAATAATTAATTACTAATTAGCTTGATCTATATGCTACAAGGTTTATCATAAAGTTCATCTTTATTGTTGTACACAAAATTGTGCTCAGGTACAAATTGCTTGAATAAAGATCACTCTATGACTCCTACTGCGGGCACATAGAAATAATTCTAACTCTGGAATGACAAAACTGCAAGAGTTTGGCTAAGGGTCCAAATCAAATGTATGGGAACCAAGGGCACCACCTCTTATTTATAGAAAATGAGGTAGGACGTGATATCACGGTTCATCAGAAGGAACAAATACCTAGAGACTATGATAGGGAAAGATAAAGGAATCAAGATAGACAAGAATATCATAGAAGCTATTTAGATGAAGAAGAAAATAATTATGAACAAAGAAGAGATAGGATCAAACACGAAGAAAAAGAGCACTATGAGCACTGAAGGGGTCACCACTACAATCGAGCCTACAAACTCGATAATCATGAAGAACCCCTACTAGCCTCTCACAGTATTATTAACATTAGAGAAGCAGTGTATATTCCTACCAGGCATGTCAGGGATAGTCACATCAAGCAACTAAACATGAATAATATTCCTAAATTTTAGGGTGGATACAATGCAAATCTACAACACCATCTTCAAGCATTCCAAGATGCTTATGCCCTTCAGAATATTGAAAGTGATTGGTAAAAATTAAAATTTTTCCCAAGAACACTCCTAAAGGAGGTAGAGAACTAGTAGAGATCCTTAGAACTAGAATCTATTCAAAGATGGAGTACCATGCTAAAGCTTTTTAATGACAAGCATCAAACATACTCAAGAGTGTCTAATTTAAGAAAATAAATCCAAGGATGGAAGCAAGGGACACATGAATCCCTTGATGTAGTAATGAATAGATATTATTCTTTATTACATAGATGTCAAGGCCATGATTTTCATAAAGGGAACAACTAAGGCATGTTGTTGATGGATTAAGGAACAAAACTAAAGAAATGCTTGGGGTTTATGCCAAAAGAAGATTATTAGAAATGATAGTCCATCAAATTCAAAGGTTGATAGACTAGGTAGCTAAAGAAGAAGGAGAATAAAGAAAAGAGAATTAGTTGAGGAATACAATTATGATCCTAAAATTAGGAAAAGAGATGTTAGAATGTGTGATAGGCAAGAAGACAAAACTTTAGAGGATGTCATTCAAAAGAATACTCTATCCATTTAGGAACCAGTCAATGACATAGCCACAAAGATAGAGAAGATGTGGGACTTAGTAGATGAGAAGTTTGCTACAGGTCTCAAGATTGTGGAAGAGAAGACTAAATAAGAACAACGAAAAGAAGCGATCACGGACGAGAGAATTATAAACACAAAGGAAAAGTTGCTACAGTTGAAGAGATTGTTAACCTTTTGGTATCTCAAAACTTAAAAGAAAATGGAAAACATAGAATTTTTGTGGTTGATAATATTTTTGTGGGACATGAACAAGGACTTCACAATGAGATCTAAGAACTCAAGGAAATGAGATCTACGACAACATGTTGAAACAAAGACTACATGGGCAAGATGAGAGAATGAACAAAAATGAAGGCTACAAATCAAATGAAGATGCTCTAAGGACCAATAAGAAGACAAACTGATAGGAGAAATCTTTAGAAGTCAAAGCTCAAAAGTTGAGGAGATGTCTCTGATAAATAGTAGATGTCTATGTTTAAAAGTAAATGTCTCCCTATAGACATCCCACTATAGATGTTCCATCTACCAATGAGATATCTCTCTTGAATTAAAACCAATCTTAGTTATATGTTTCAACTTTGAAATAGATGTCTACACTAGCCATTTGGTAACTGTTGCATGAATTTCAAGGAGTTTTCAAAAACTCTGAGGCTATAAGATAATGTCAAAATCTTGGAAATTGTGTACGCACTATTCACATTCAAGCTCCTCATTATCTATTCTATGCAATTCTATTATTACTCTTCATTGTAAAATCATTTGCTTAATTGTAATTTGTATTGAGCTTCAAGTACAAGGACTTGTAATTTTAGTTACATTCTTTCTTTGTTCCTTTTTATATTTCTTGTAGCCTTGCAAGGTTGATGTAATTCTTGCAAGAAGGCATCCATATTGAGCTTATTAGGACCTTGCAAGGTTAAGTGGTTATGTAGCATCAAAACCCTCTAGAGTGAAGCTCAATTTTATAAAGGTTGTGGGATCCTTAAAATCACATTTTGATCTTGTTAGTAGCATTGAATGGTTTCATAGTGATAAAACACTCCAGAGTGGAGCTTAGAGCTTGTACAAGGTGTGGTGCCCTTCAAACCACATTTTTTTTAAGAAACAAAGTCCAAAGGTGTTCACAGATTCTACCCTTCAAGTGTGGATGTATCTAAGTTGGGGAACTATGTAAAATTTGGTGTGTTCATGTGGCAAGTGTAATTTTAATTAAAGAACTTATTTAACCCCCCTTCTAAGTTCTCAATCCACAAGTGGTATTAGAGCCCTATACTCTCATGTTTGTGCTTCAGCTTTCAAGAATGAATTATGGAGGGGACATCCTACACAAAGCCATGAATGTTTGATGGGTTTGATTTTTCTTATTGGAAGGTAAGGATGCAAGGCTTCTTCGAGTGGATGGAATTTGAGATATGGGAGTCAATCCTTGAAGGCTGCGCACCACCTGTCAACAACACATCAAAACCTCTTAAGCCATAAAACAAGTGGACACTTGAAGAAAGAGATAAGTTTATGTATGATTTTAAAGAAAAAAATTGTTTATATGATGCATTAAATAAGTTTGAATTTATTAGAATAGTTGGATGTAAAACTACTAAAGAAATTTGGGAAACCTTAGAAGCTACCTATAAGGGCACATCCATAGTCAAAAATGTGTTTGGCTTTGCAAAGTAAATATGATAAACTTAAAATGAGGGAAGGTGAAAAGATTAAGGATTATTTTTCTAGGACAAATGATCTAGTTGTAGTAATTAGGGGAACAAGTAAGGACTTGCCTTAAAGTGATGTAATCATAAAAATGATTAGAACACTACGACCTAAGTTTAGACTTAAGATTATAGTTATGGACAAAATTAGAGATTTTTTAGTCCTAAAATTTAAAGAGCTCCAAAGTACTCGTATTCCTTATGAAATGAATCTCATAAGTGAAGGAGCAATAAAAGAAAATCCTGTCACCTTGAAGTCAACATCTAGAAAGAAGGAACTTGTTGAACAAGAAATGAATAGCAAGGAGGAAACAACTCCTCTGTCAAGACCAACCAATCAACCAGGATCCAACCAATATAACATCAAAGGTAAGAATAAAGTTAAGAATTTTTCAAGTTCAAATTTTGATGTTTTTTCCATAGAATGTTGGGTATGTGATGGAAGAGAACATGTGGTCTCCAAATGTCCTAGCATTGGCAAGTTGCAATGAAAAGAAAAGAATGATGTGGATCTGAAAAAGACTAACTTCTACACAAGATAGGATGATGGAGAGCAAAGTGAAAAAGATGTGGATGACATTTCAAAATATTCTCATCTCATCTGCATGGCTCTCATAAATGATGATGATAGCTTATCTGATGATGATAATCAAATGGAAAATGATGAAGAAAGGTATGACCTCTTGTGTAATGAATTTCTATCTCTTATAAATCTTTATATAAAGTTAAAGAATGAATTAAAAACAAGGATCAAGATGTCTCTTTATTAAATATAAAAATTTTAGATGTCACAAAAGAAACCTCAAACCTAAGAGCTAATAATAAAAAACTAACCCTATCCTATGAGCAAATTAAGGAAGAACTTGTAGATGCTAAACTTGTAAATGAGAGGCTAGTGAAAGGAAAATAATCTTTCTGAATAATCCTTGGGCAAGGACGAAGTCCAAATGATAAAAGTGGACTAGGATGTTGTCAGCAAGAATAAGCATCTACATAAAATTTACCCAAAAAAGAGGCCACTTCAAAAATTGAGGTGACTACTGGCATTACATAAAAAAAAAGCAACTCCAAGGTTTGATAACTTTAATCAAAACAAAAGGGTTAGGTGTTATTATTATAATAGATTTGAGCATAAGCAATGGGATTAAAATCTAAATTATTATCATATGAACACCTAGAAATATTACAAAACTCCTTGGTCCTATTCAAATGTATTTAGAAAGAAAATTATGTAGGAAAAAAAGAAAGGGTGGAAAAATCGAAAGGGCAAGGAATTCATGAAAGTATGGAGAATCAAAAAGAAAGGAGATGATAGTGAAAGAATCCTCTTCGACAAATTTGTGAAGGGGATATAGTCTTTAGAAATAGAAGAAATTTGCATGAGAAATGTACTTCAAAAAGAGGGAACTCATTGTCAAGCTCCTTAGGCACCTTCATTTTCTTTAGCAACAAAGGCAACTAGAGGTAAGTCTTCAATTTAGTTCTAATATCTCTTAAGAATATAATCATTGGAAGCTAACCCCTAAACCTTTTCTTTCTGGGACATCTACTTGTAGACGTTCATCATGAGGTGTCTACATAAGAAGATAGATGTCTACTCATAGACATCTACTTTTCAAGTGAGATGTCTACCTGAGTTTATGATAGATGTGGCATAGGCATCTATGTCTCAAAGGAGACATCTATCTTTTTGTAAAAATCCCTTGACAATTATGATTATATAAATACAAACCTTCATTTTTCTTTCATTGTTCCATGACCAAGGGTAGATGGCCAAGGCCTCTTGAACAATTACAAGTTATGCATTTTTCCTCAAAATTGATGGTCGACAAAAAGTTTGGAATGTTAAGGCCACTGTCCAAAAAGAGCAAGAAGTATATGGAAGCTTCCTCCAGTGCTGCAAGCATCTATTCTCCACAATTTAGATCCATTGATGTCCAACATTGGTTTGAGGTAACTTAAACTGTTTCTATTGTCTCTAAATATTCTCTTTGTTTTAAGCAATGTAATAAGAAGGAATTGATGGGGTTCTTTCAAGTTTTGAATTGGATTTCATTCATTTTCATGAATTTTTATGTGTCTAAAATTCTCATAAGAGAATTCTATAGTAACATTGTCATTAGCAATGCTTCTATTGGGGCTTTAACTTCCATGGTTGGGGGGCATGTTGACTAATGTTTCTTCTCAAGTAGTTAATGCAATTCTTGGAATATCCAGGGTTGATATTTTCAAGGTTACTATTCATTCTATGAATGATATTTTCACATATGGTGTGATTCCTATTTCCCAAGATGAATTTTGTGATGCTTTGTTTGGGAAATTTTAATTCTTAGGAGTCAGATGGCTACAAATGCTTCCATCTTCTCTCTCATTGTTTTATATAATATCATTGTAAAAGGGAAAAGCTATAACTATTTGTTTCCAGCCCAAGCATTTGTTCTTTATTTCCTTCTCACTTGACAACCTTTCAACTTGGGTCATACTCTTTACTAAGACATGCTAGGTTTGTTCACTAAAGAGAAAACCTATGGGCATCCCCACCTCATTAATTTGCTGATATGATAGAGAGATGTTCCCATTACTGCTATGCCTTTACTTAAAGGAAATAGGAGCCTTGTTAAGTATTCAAGAAAAAAAAAAGAAGCTCCACCCATGTTGAAGATGTAGAACTCAGTACCATGCCTCAAAAATCAAGGAAGAAGATATTTGCATCACCATCTCAAGCCTCTCCTTAGTTGAGAAGGTCCAATTTGTTGGTGGTCAAGTAAGATCTTCTTTGAGAAAGTTGTTCAAGCCCTTTACTCGTACTATTGGGATGATTAGTAGAAATCAATCTTATCTTCATAAGAGAATGGATGCAACTGAAGTACCTCTTCCTCATGATGGGTAGCAGTTTGAAGAGATCATCATTCCTCCCATATCAGACAATGAGGAGGACCATCCAACCCCTCCTAGGCACTCTTTGTTAGGCCTTCTCAGGCTTATGACTTGGGAAATGCATTTAATTCAAAGGGCCTCGATGCACCACTAGCATGTGTTTAGGGGGAGTTTCTTAATCCCATCCAGCTTAAACCCAATTCTCATCACTAGGATGATGCTTCATAAACATTTGAGCAATAGGCCATGCAAAGCATCTTTGAGACTTCTTCCCAGTGGAGACTAGTTGATCCTATCACTTATCAAAGTAAGGGTGCTTCCTCATCCTCTTAGCAAGCTCCATCTTAGTAGGATCCACCAAATTCATCTCAATCTCAAGTGAAGCTCCATTTACGAAGGGATCCAATTTAGATACCATCTTTGGACAATGACGATGAGTAGCATGCCTTCAATTCTAGCACTAGCACCAACAATGATGATGATGATGATGAGGAGACTTATAGACCTTCTCATGCTGCAACTACTTCTGATGAGGATTCGAATGATGCCACTATGATAAGTGATTAGAGTCCTTGGGTAGTCCCTCCTTTTGGATGATGTCCAAAAAGGAGGAGAATTTTTGGATTTTGTGGATAGTATACATTTGTACAATGATAGTTTTTTATGGATTTTGTTTGTTCTTATGTATGGATAGATGTTTGTGAACTTTATGCCCTTTGTATATGGATTCATCAACTATGTTATAGAGATAGGTTGGTGCTTACACAGTTGATGAAAATCTCTTGATCCTTTTTGAACCTATTGTCTTGAGCTCTTATATTATTACCATAGCAATAAACTTTGGTTGCTATTAGAACTTATTTGTCTTAAGTATTTTTATTATTTAAAGTATATGCCTTAATGTTTACTAACCCATTTTCTTAAGTTTTGGGCATCACCAAAAAGGGGAAGATTGTTGACCTTTTGGTATGTCAAAACCTTAAGGAAAATGGATAACATAGAATGTTTGTGATGGATAATGTTTTTGCAAGACATGAACAAAAACTCCACAATGAGATTTGAGAACTCAAGGAAATAAGATCTATGGTGAGATGTTAAAATGAAGACTGCATGGGCAAGATGAGAGCATGGACAAAAATGAAGGCTAAAAATCAAATGAAGATGCTTCAAAGACTTGCAATAAGGTAAATTGATAGGAGAAAGCCTTAAAAGTCAAAGCTCAAAAGTTGAGGAGATGTCTCTGAAAAATACTAAACATCTATGTTTAAAGGAAATGTCCCCTAGTAGACATCCCACTGTAGACATTCCATTTCCCAATGAGATGTCTATTTTGAATTAAAACCAATCTTAGTTAGATGTCCCAACTTCGAAGTAGACATCTATACTAGCTATTTAGTAGTTGTTGCATGAATTCCAAGGAGTTTTTGAAAATGCCAAGGCTATAAGATGATGTCAAAATCTTGGGAATTGTGCAAACACTATTCACATTCATGCTCCTCATTATCTATTCTATGAAATTATATTCTTGCTCCTCGTTGTAAGATCATTTACTTGATTGTAATTTGTACTAAACTTCAAGTACAAGGACCTGTGAACTTAGTTACATTCTTCCCTTATTCCTTTTTCTCTTTCTTGTAGCCTTGTGGGGTTGATGTGCTTCTTGTAAGAAGGCGTCCATATTAAGCATTTTGGGACCTTGTGGGGTTAAGTGGTTTTGCAACATCAAAACACTTTAGAGTGAAGCTCAATTTTGTAAAGGTTGTGGGATCCTTGAAACCACATTCTAAGCTTGTTAGGACCTTACAAGGTTGAGTGGTTTTGCAACAACAAAACACTTCGGAGCAAAGCTTAGAGCTTGTATAGGGTGTGATGCCCTTCAAACAATATTTTTTTTAAGAAATAAAATCTGTAGGTGTGCACAGATTCTACCCTCCGAGTGTGGATGTACCCATGTTAGGGAACCATGTAAATTTTGGTGTGTTCTTTTGGCAGTTGAAATTTTAATTAGGGAACTTATTCAACCCCCCTTACTAGTTCCCAATCCACAAAGATTACAAACTCTAGTTGAAAATATGAAAAGGATGCAAAGTGTGAAAATATGAACATCTTAAGGGATTTTGTCCTATCATGGCCCATTCAAAAGAGTCTAGGGCATACGCACTCAATCCAAGAATTCTCAATAAACAAATGTCAAGATGATTACCTTATCCAGAGGGTAATCTTAGACAACCCTTCCAACCATCATACTATCCAAGTGGACAATATCCTTAGCCACAAGAGCAATATCAGTAGCAGTGGCAACAAGCACAAGCATGGGGAATGCCACTACCAAGGCAGCAATATCCATATAGGCAACCTGACCCTTATGGATATTATGTTCAAAGTCCAATCTCTCTTAGAAATGCTTCAATCCATGCTTCTTCTCACTATTATCCACCAGAATATTATAGGCCCACTATTCCAAGAATGGATCCTAATCCTTGTGCACATCAACCGATAGTTGGTTCATCAATTCAACCTTGTAACTTTCTACCACTAGTATCGCCACTAGTTATGCATGAAGAACTAACATCACAACCATATCAGAGAAGTGCTAAAAGGATAATGAATATATAGAGAGAAGATCATACCAGCAACACTAAAGAAAAGTTAAGAAAACACCCTTTATTCAAGACAAGTCTAGAAAAAGTTGTTAGAGCAAAGACTTCATTGAATCATGTTCCTTCTATAACAAATCCTCATATAGACATTATTCTTCCACAACAATCAAATCACAAGATTGCAACTATCATGCTCATTAATATAGTTTCAGATTGCATAAAATTAGGAACTCTTCCTAAGAAAAGAATAGATCCAAAAAAATCCTCTGATTTATTTACAAATCACTAGAAAATCATCATGTAAGGCTCTGCTCAACTTAATTTTTGAAGTCAGCTTGATATCTCAAGAAACATATAAGGCATGAAACATGTCATCTTTAAAGAAGTGTAACATAAGACTAGAGCTAGAAAATCCATCAATCACAATTTTTTGGTAGAAATAGAAGATGTAGTGATCACTATTAATGGGTGGTCTTATCCAACAAACTTTCTTATGATTGATGTAAAGAATGGCATTATGGGGAGAACATGGCATAGTACAATTAATGCTAAGTTAGGAATGAGAGACTTGTACCTAGAAATTTCTAAGGAAGATGAGTAAGAAGCCATACATACACAAAGAATTCCATGCATTACTGATGATAGATAAGGATGAAGTTGCGAACCAACATTTCAAAGTGTTAACATGATTCTTACACCAGCCCATAATAGATGTGAAGAACAAGTATGTGCACAAAAAAAGACAATGACCACTAAACCAAAAGACACTTAGTGGTCAAAATATTAGAACATGAAATTATTCAAAACATGCATGGAAACATATGACGTATAAACTCCTATCCCAAGAAAATGACCCAAATTGAGAATTTACAAAAGAACATCCTAAAAACTCAAAACTTAATATTAAGAATAAATAAGAAAACATAGTTGGATCTTCTGAAATGAAAATATCATCTAGTCCAATAGAATATGTATCTCCAAAAGATCAAAATTTGATTATCATTAATGTTACATGGGATAATAAACAAAAATCTAAATCACTAAGGATAATAAATAAGAAAACTAGACTATATGATTTAGGGGATCTAAGGCCTATTTTTCGAACACTTGCCCATGAGTTTAGTCATGGAGGAGATGCCCTATCTTTACTTAGGAATTGATAAGTGCTTTTCAACTTTTTTGTTTTCTAATTTTTTGGTTTAGAATTTTTTGTTATACTTTTTATCTTTCTTACTACTTTTCACATTTTTTATATCTTTTCTATTCTTTTATACTTTTCTTATTTCTTAATCATTTGCTATTCTTTAATATCTTTTAAATTCTTTCTTATTTTTCCATTCTTATCATTTTCTATGATTTTTCATCATTTTTCTTGAACGTATTTTTGTTAATGTTCCAATAAAGTGCAAAGGAATAAAGTAAGATGTAGTTCCAATAAGGTGAAAAATTCCCCTATGTTATCAAATTATGGAAGAACTAATTCTATATACTATAAAACCACATCATCCGTCCACTCATTTTCAATAATAAGAGGTTCTTATCATGGTCAAAATTATATTCTTTTTACACTAAAACTAAAATAAACTTGTGATCATTATGCTTGTATAGAAAAGTAAAGAACCAAATGGGAATGAGTAGGGTGTGGCATCAAGGGGATTTGTGGATTCTCTAATACTACTATTATGAGTCTTATCTTGTTGTTATAGCTATATCATTTTCTTGAGTTTTAATGAAAAATGAAAGTATGAGTTCAATACGTGTTGCCTTGCCATGTCACTAAAAAGACATGTTACCCATGCTTGAAGGTAGTCCTCTAGTAAGATTGACACAATCAAAATATAATAAATGCATAGAATAAAATTTCTGGGGGTTCCATTGAAAAGACATGTTGCCCATTCTTGAAGGTAGGTGACTTCTCAAAAATCTCAAAAATAAGTGCACTATTAATAAACTCCTTTCTTGAACTACATCGCCAAGTGATAATACTTCTTGCAAAAGTGATAGCCTTGTGGTTGCTATTTTTCAGATGATACAATGTAATTAATAAACTTCTTCCTTAAGGTACATTGTCAAGTACTAATGCTTCTTGTAGTAGTGATAGTATTATGGTTGCTAGTTTTGGAATGATACAATGCGATGTCACTTGTAAGTGGTATGGACATGTTTTGAATATTGGATGGAAAGGTTAATGATCACTCTAACCATATATCACACACAAGAATTCATTATGCCTATGGTATGACACCTCACATCCCAATTTCTACAATCCTTTCTAATTCCATTCCACATCATTAGTATATTTAATCATAATTCGATGGTTTTGTATAAAATCATGTTATTTTTCCATTTTGGCAATACTAACATGTGTGTTTTGCAAGATAAGTATGCTCTACATTCAACTCGTTGAGTACCTACAGACACTTATGTGTGTGGTTATACAAGGGCACTAAGGGTTGAAGCCTACTTTGGGGAGGATCCACTTGTATAACTCTTGTATCTCATACTTAATGATCAATTTCACATCATCTTGTGCCTTCGAGATACTTTCACTATCACTATTTACTTTCCTAAGTCTTCATATTTGACCATACTTTTGACAATTCTCACTCCATCTCATATGTATTTGATTCACATTCTTTGTCAAAGATTCCTTCTTTTTGTCCTTCAAATGCCAAATTTCTATAATTGAAGCATCATCTATGACTTAAGATCCTTCAGAAAACCTCTACATCTTTTAGACTATCCAATTGACTCAATTTTTTCACTAGAAGCTACCAAAAATCCAAAAATTTTCAGCAATGACATTGTATCTATGATGTCCTATGTCCTACGACATTGCATGTATGATGTCGTGTTGATAAAAATATATATATGTGCATGAGGAGTTAGAAATTTTTTCATTCTTCCATTTCAAAGCAAGGGGAGTTCCTGTTGTTTTTCTAAGCTTTGATACTTGAACTTCCAAGCTTCCTAACTTTCTCACCATTGCTCTTATTTGTGTGGTTCTTGAATCCTGTTGATCTTAAAGTACTCAACTTAATTGTGGGGGGTGCATTGTGTGTAGATAAGGAAAGTTTAGCCAAAATTTATCTAACTCTAAAAGAATAAACAAGTGGTAAGCATAAGAATAAATAAGAATATTCTAATCAACTAATAAAATAAAATCTCATGAGCCTAATTTATTCTCTTGGCCAACCATCCAACAATATAATAAACAAGGAAATGATAACTGTGAGAGGACATAATAATTAAAGATATAATAATTAAGGGTTTCCTTTTGAATTTTGTAACTTTGCAATCATAACAAGAGCCATAAATAATAATAAGGATAAAAATTAGATCAAGCTAAGGATTTGGGAAAGGATTATAAGCTATTAAAACCTATTTAAATCCTTGGATATGCTCAAATGAATTTTTGATGATTGTAGATGACTCCTAAAAGATCAACTACAAAAGTACTCTCATAGCCTAGAAGCAAGAGACCAAGAGGCTAAGGAAGAGGACAAGTAGGAGAACAAAATCCATAGGTAGAATTAGTAGATTAGAAGGCCTAATCCTTAAGTATCCATCAACAAACCCTTGCTACTAAACAATCTAAACAAGTTGAGGTAGAGGCACCACCAGCATCAAAACAAGGATAGTGTCTCACTCTATTGACAGAATGCCTTTAGGCTATCCAAGAGAAATTCATCATGACCACAATCATTGTGGAATTGAATTTTGGGCCATTCGTGAAGTTTGCTCTTAAAAGCATAAAAACCCAAATTTAAGTGTCTCCTCTATGGTCCACTCTCTCATGTAATGCTGAATGGTAGTTAGGAGAGGTGTCTCAATTTTGGAAAAATAAATAGGATGATGTTACTATAAAGATTAGGATAGTCTCAGTGTTGTATTCTATTGAAGCTATTACCAAGGCATTTAACATTCCCAATGTCAAAGCTAATGTAGCACATATATCCATAAGGTCTAACACAGACACAAAGAAGTTATGGCTGTAGAGAGCCTATGGGAAAGAGAACAAGGATTATAGCAAGTTAACTGCTGAGGAAAAAATTTATTTCAAGATTGAAACTTATCACCTATTTCCATCTAAAAGACTCAACAAAATCTCTACCTAGGTAGATAGAAGAAGTGTAATCTTGATGGGAAAATTTAACACCAACATAGCCCATTCACTCTTCCTACAAATCCAAAGAAGGTTTGAAACAAAGAAGGTAGGGAAACTTACATTGCCATTCCCTTATCTAATTAGAAAGTTTTGCAAGCAAGTGGGACCTTGGGCTACACAAATAATGTTCTAAGGAAAGCTCAGAATGCATCATACATAAAGATGTCTAAGCCAGTGTCACCCAAGAAGGATCAGCTGGAGAAGCCAGTAGGAACTAAGGGAGCATCAGGTTCTACACCTACAAGTAATGTGCTAGCAACTAGATAGCAGCAACGAGTAGGACCAAGTGGGTTAATGCATGCTAGTGATAAACTTGAACAACAAGCTCCACCTACACAACAAGATTACAAACCTTCAATGAGTCACTTGTAGCAAATAGAAAAAACTATCAACTAGGGAGCAAGGGAAGGTTCTACTCTATATAGCGTAAAGGATAATTTTATAAGGTCTATAATATTCATAGGACCTCCTAGTGGATAGGTACCTTTACAAGTAGGAGGGAATGATGATTGGATGCAATAGATCTTAGGGAACATTATATCACTTCAAGTGATGTTGATAACTGAGGAAGGTGCCACAATAGTGGTCATGCAACACCAGGATGAAGCAGGAGAAGCAGAGGTTATCATTGATTATATCAAATAATCCTTAAATATTTCCATTGTGTCATCGACCAATATTCTTGGAGCCAGAGACATGCAAATGTTAGTAACATCCATGACCCTAACAAAGCATGAATATGTCCTTGATCAACTATTGCAAACAGGCTAAGTTATGAAAAACCTTCTTAATATTCCCAATGATATCATTGCAATGTAATCTAATCTCATAACCATAAAAGGAAAGTTGATCATGGTTGAAACAAAGGCAGAACATGCAAAGAATGAGGTGTAGAGGTTACAAGTTGAGTTACTAGGTTTGAGAGCAAAAAGAAGAGACCTTGCACAATACATAATGCTAATCCAGTTGGAACAATTCAAATTTGAACAAGTTAGAAAATTGATAGTAAGAAATATTTAGGTTGATATGGAGAAGGAAAAGGCTATGTGGAACACATTAGTAGCTGAGGCATAAACATATGCACATGTCAAAGCCATCACTACCTTGAATGAAGAGAATAAGAAACTTGCTATAGAAAACATAAGGTTGATCAATATTGAAAAGTCAAAGAATGTTCTTGAGGGTAGTATTCATCAATTATGAGAAAACTTCATTCCGGTTAACCAAGACATTAACAAATTGGCCAAAGAAAATCTCATCTTATTAATGGAAGAAGTTTGAATCATCAAACAGAAGTTAGTAATTGAAATAAGTGCATGGTAAAATGAGGTGAAAAAACATGAAAATATCAAAGAACACTTCAGGGACCAGGTGGACATGTATAAGTAAATCAATGAGAAAGAGATCCAAATGGTAAAGGCTAAGATCAACTCAATCACATCATAGACATTAGATTGGTAGCCCATTATAGATAGCCTTACCCATGTCCATTAGGCTAAAGTAAGAAACAAAGACCTGCAGATAGAAGATCTAACAAAGTACATGGGACTAGCAAACCTTTGGTATGCTAATCTAGCCATGTTGATAGCAGGAAGACCCAAAAATAAGCTTGACCAACAGTAGTGGCTTTTTACATCATGTACGAGAAAGAGTTTGTAGATCGAAAGGATATCCAACAGAAACTACATGTCACGAACTTTGAGTTAGAAATTGTTAAATCCAATGACTAGGGACAAAAAGATGTTGTAGCAAACCTTGCCCATTAAATAACTAATTATCAATAATTAAGAAAGGTGGCTAGGACATTTAAGGAGGAAAGAAGGTAGTTTGAGACTTGGTACATGAAAGCTAATAAGATGTTTCCACAACTACCGTGCCCATGGGATGTACTGACATCATCCAACATCATAGAATTTTCATGAATGATTGTGGCTCTTTCTCCAATCTCCAACATCACCTATAATGATGCAGTGTTCTTAGAAATCTATTATGGCCATTCTTCCCTTTCTTCTATCTATAATGAGATTTGGTTATTAGCAGGATCTATTAAGATTGTTGGCCTGATTGCATCATTAACTACTTTATAAAGGTTGGCTATCTCATTTGTTCCCTGGCTAATAGTCTCTATGATTTACTGCAGATGACTCATTAATGACCTATAGTCATTTGATGGCAGTGGTGGGACTTGTTGATGTCGCTGTTGTTGTAGCAATTCTTGCTATTGTTGTTGTTGTTGCTGTTGCTCTTGTTGTTGTTGCTATTGATTAGTTGGCTATTGGGTACTAGATCCTACTTGTTGCTACCGAATAGTAGTTTAGATGGTTTTAGTAGGAGTTGAGCCTATTGCTTCCCCAATACCTGTCTGTTTCTCTACTTGATCTTTCTTTGGCAACATTAGCTTTGACATCTCAACATAGAATGCATTTTGTGCTTTCCTTAGAACATCATTGGTGTAGCCTAAGATGCCTACCTATTTGCACAATTTTCTGATAAGGTAGGGTAGTGGTACTATAGGTTTCCCAACCTTCTTCTCTTCAAATCACTATTGGATTTCTAGGAAGTATAGATGGGCAATGTTGGCTTTGAATTTCCCCATCAAAATGGCACTTCCTATAGCCACATATGTGGATATTCTATTCAATCTCTTTGTAGGGAATAAGTGATAAGTGTCAATCTTAAAATAAATTTTCTCCTCAGCAATCAACTCACTATATTCTTTATCCTCCTTACCATAAGCTCTATGTAGCCACAATCTCTTAATATTAGTGTCAAACTATGTTGATAATTGTGTAACATTAGCCCCTTCATTGGGTTGATTTAGAGCTTTGGCTATCACCTCCACTAAGTAGGATTTAAGACTCTATTGATCTTCACTATAGCATTTGCTTGTTTATTTTTCAAAAAATGGAGTGTCTCTCCTAAGTACCGATCTCCACTTATTATAAATGTGGGCCACAAGGGAGATGATTGGATTTGGGTCTTGGCAACATCTGGGGCAAACTTCATGAATGGACCAAAATTAAGTTCCACAATTATTGTGGACATGACAGACTTCTCTTAAATGGCCTAGATGCATTCATGTGATAGCATGAGTTGTTGTCCTTGTTCTAGGACTTGTGGTGCCTTAGCCTTCACTTAGGTAGATTACTCAATAGCAAGTGTTTGTTAGTAAATGCTAAAGGACTAAGCCTCTTGCTCCTCATGTTCTGCCGATGGATTTTGTTCTCCAGTGTAGACTCTACCTTAAACTCTTGGTCTTTTGATTCCCTGTTATGAGGGTCCTCCTTCTGGTATCCTTTTTAGTGCCATTTGTAATTAATAATGGTTAAAGATCATTAAAGTGTTCAAATCATTTCTAGATGAGTCTTTACCTTACTCATTCCCTTTGTTAGATCAAGTGTTTATTAGATTATGGTCACAGAGTTAGAGAAAATTTTTAAAAGAAACCCTTTGATGTTTTCTTTAGTTTTCATAACCTCTCACTTATTATTTCTTTGGCTCATAGTACCTTATGATTAATTGGCATTGGCTATTAGGAGAGTTTATTAGACTTATTTGGCTTAAATGTACTAAGTTCATTCATGTTCTATCTTACTTATCCTTAAGCTATCCTTTGAAGTTAGGTTATTTTTTGAAACTTTGAATCAAATTTTCCTTGATATCATCCCCGATAACTAAGAGCATACTGGGATAAAATAGATTCAAAAATCACAAAAATCAGAGTTGTAGGGTGCAAGTTATAACTTGGGGAATGTAGGAGATCAAAGCTCAAAAGAAGATAATCAAAAACTTCTCTTGTATTAAATAATGAAAATGAAAAATTTTTCTAACTCCCTGCTACTATATATAGAATTTTTGTTGTGTGACATCATTCATACAACATTGAATCAACGACATATGAGGGCCTCATACATTGTATCAACCACATTGCCATAAAAATTTTCAATTTTTATGTTGAATTTTTGGGAGAAAAATGAGTCAAATTGAAGGATAGGAAGATAGTACGCATTCCTAGAGGGTCTTGGAGTAGATATGATGCTCTGGTTGTGAAAAATAGTTGTCTAAAGTTCATAACAAGGGAATCTTGGGCTATGAAAGTTCATTAAGTGTATATAGGATGAATGAGATGGATAATGAATGCTTGGTGTTTGAATGGACTGATTGGATGTTAAGGGAATTATTTATTAACACTTATTATTTCTGGAAGGCATAAGATGATGTTGAATTGCTTACCAAGTTTAAGATACAAAAGTTATATAAGTGGGTCCTCTCCAAAGTAGGCTTTAGCCCTTAATGCCCTTGTATAACCATGCCTAAAAGTGTCTTTAGGTACTCAAAGAATTGAATGTAACTCATACCTATTTAGAAAAACACACATATTAGTATCACCAAGTGGGAAAAATTATTCTATGTCATACAAAATCACAAGTTATAATTAAATATTTAATGAGGTGAGATGGATCATAGAAAGGATTGTAGAGAATCGAGACGTGAGGTATCTTATCATAGGCATAATGAATTCTTGGGTTTTATTAATGGTTAAGATAATCATTAGCCTTTTGGTCCAAGATTCAAACTAAGTCCAAACCACATCCAATGACATTGCATTGTTTCACCTCTCAAATTCACAACCATAAGACTATCAACATTGCAAGGAGTATCATCACTTGGAATTTTGTACAAGGAAGGAGTTTATTCATTAGACTTTTCTATTTTAAAAAATTTTTTGAGAAGCCGGCTACCTTCAAGCATGGGTAACATGTCTTTCCAGTGGGACCCCCAGAAATTTATTTTGTGCATGTATTTTATTTTTAGTTGTGTCAACCTTACCAAAAAACTACTTTCAAGCATGGGTAACATGTCTTTCTAGTGACATGGTAAGGTAGCACTTGTTATACTCATACTTCCATTTTTCATTAGATCTACAAGGATATTATTACAACCTTAGCAATATGATAGAACATACAATAGTGATCCAAGAGATTCCACAAATCTCCTTGATGTCACACCATTCGCATTCCCACCTAGTTCTTCACTTTTTGATCCAAGCATAATGATCACAAGTTTATTCTTAGTTTTATTAGGAAACAAATATCATTATGGCCATGGTAAGAACCTCTTATTGCTTGGAATGGTGGATGGATGTTATGGTCTCACTATATAAATAATTAGTCCCTTATAACTTTATAACATAGAGAAATCTTCACCTTATTAGACTACATCTTACCTTATTCTTAGTGTGTTTTATTAACAATAAAAAATATGTACAAAGAAAATGAAAACAGAGTATGAAAAAAATTGTAAAAGGTAGTAATAATGGAAAAGGATGAAAAGAATGAAAAATGTTAAAAGAATGAAAAATAAATAAAGAATCAAAAAAAGTTAAAGAATCAAGAAATTAGCAAAAAGTTGAACAATATAAAAGAATGGAAAAAATATATCAAGAAAATAGAAAAGTAGAAAAAAAATGAAAGTTCAGTAAAGCACCTATGTGACTAGATAGACACCCCCATGACTATTATCAAGATCAACTATTCTAAAGAGAGAACAAGTTGAAGATGTTTGGACAAATTAATTAGATCCCTTGAGAACATTAGGATATTCATGATAGGACTTGACTTGTTGGATATTGACAAGAATGAGCTTATGTGGGTCTGATGGGTGATGAATGTGTAAGGCACCTAAAGAATAAGTTAATTGAACAATGTATAGTCCTTCCCAAACCATTTGAAATTTAGCCTTCTATGGCACATGATTGGGATTATAATAAAGGACCTTATCTTCTGGTTGTATTATCACTTTCCTTATCCATGCATCATGTCTATGCTTTGAGTAATGCTTATGGACCTTGTTGTGAGTTAGTTCTACTAGCCTATTTTCATCTAAGAGATTCAAATTCATTAATTGTTCCTTTTAGGATAGGCTCAAGCTTAAGTTAAGTTCACTAGCAGTGGCTAAAGTTCAAAGCTCTAGCTAGATAAGGAGCGTTGGTAGTTTTCTATAAACTATTTTGTATGGTGAATATCCAATAGGTAATTCCCATGATGTCCTATAAGATCATAGAGCATTGTTAAGTTTAGTGCTCTAGTCCTTCCTAAACTTACTCACTATTTTAGTCAAAATTTTAGTAATCTCACAGTTAGTAACTTTGTTTTGACCATTTTCTCTAGGGTGATATGGTGTAGTTAATTTATAGTTAACCCCTAGTTGTTTCATGAGCGTTTTGAAGGTAGCACTAGTAAATTGAGTTCCATTATCTGATATAAGCATTCTAAGCACTCCAAATCTATTCACCACATTTTGTTGGAAGAATTTGGTAGCTATCTTGGCTGTGCAATCTTTAACTATTGCTACCTCTACCTACTTAGTACAATAGTACATGGCATGATAATTGTGGGTTTTCCCATTTGACATAGGTGTTATGGATCCCATAAAATCAATTCCCCAAAAATCAAATAACTCCAAAGGCTCTGTATCCATTACTGTGGTCCTTCATTTTTTGTCGTCATTCCTCCATCTTTTTAGCACCTTTCATAAGATTGCACAACATTGTGGGTGTCCCTGAACAAGGTAGGCCAAAAGTAGCCTACCATCATTAGTTTGAGTATCATTCTATGCCCTACATAGTGTCCACCACATGGGCTTTCATGGATGTATAGTAGAACTCATTGTTGATCACATTCTAGCATACACCATTTGACTAACCTGTCTGCACAAATCCTGTATAGATTTCCATTGATTTTCATCTATCTTTTTTCCTTGTGAAGGAACTTCTCTTTTTGCTTCTTATTCCACTCAACAAGAAGCTCTTGTGTTGTTAAATAAGTCATATACTCATCTATCCATGACTTTCTTGTTGAGTTTACAACCAGCACTATCTTTGTAAATAGATTTTCATTGGGGAATTGGTTGGATATTGGTTTTGTATACTCTTGAAAATCTCATTTGAGCCTTGATAAATGATCACAACAACATTTTTAATGCTCTTTTTTTCAATCATTGTGATGTTGAACTCTTGCAAGATTATTAGTCATCTAATCACTCTAGGATTAACTACTAGCTTGTTCATGAGAAAATGGATTGCACTATGATCAGTATGGACATAAATCTAGTACCTAAGCACATAGTGTTGAAAATTTTCAAGTGCATACACCATGTTGGTTAGCTTCTTTTCTATTGTGGTGTAGTTTAATTATGCTCTAGTAATGCTTCTATTGGCATAGTGTATATAGTAGGGTCTTTTCTAATCATCTAAATAGGTCAATACCGCACCAAGCACATAGTTGGAACCATCTGTCATAATATTAAAAGGCCTGGACCTATCTAAAGCTTGAAGGATTGGTGTCTCGATGAGTTTTTATCTCAAGGTTTTAAATGCTTTTTCACATGCCTCTATTCATTTGAAGAATGCATCCTTCTTCATTCGTTCTACTAATGATTTTGCAATCTTGGAAAATTCTCTATGAAACTTTGATAGTATCCCATATGGCCTAAGAATGATCTAACATCTTTCACTGTTTGTGGCCTCTAAGTCATGTTTTATATGACTCTTATCTTTTTAGGATCTACTTCTATTCCTTTCTAAGAGACTTTATGTTCTAATGTGATCCCATCCTAGACCATGAGATGGCTTTTTTGCCAGTTGAGCTTAAGATTTGTTTTTACACGTCTTTTTAATACTTGCTCTAATTGGTCTAGTTCTTGCTTAAAATCTAGCCCATAGGTCAAAAAATCATCCATAAATACTTCAATGCCATTTCTAGTTTTCTTTAAGAAGATACTAAGCACAAGTCTCTCAAATGTAGTAGATGCATTGCAAAGACCAAATGGCATCTATTTGTAGGGAAACGTTCCCCATGAACTAGTGAATGTTATTTTCTCCTAGTCCTCAAATGTAATGTATATTTGATTGTACCTTTTGTATCCATCTAGAAAGCTATAGTACTCATGTCCTGCAATACTATCCAGGACCTAGTCAACAAATGGTAAAGAAAAGTGATCCTTAAATGTAACAACACTCAACAATTGGAAATTGATGTACACTCACCACTTGCTGCCCTTATTTGGAACGATTACTAAAGGATTGATCCATTCACTCTTTTCAATAGAATAGATGAATCCTACCTTTAGTAATTTCTCCAACTCTTGCTTAAATACTTCTTTCATTTTTTGATTAAGCCTTCTTTGGGGTTGGAATTATGGTTTAACCATTAGATTGGTATATATATGATGTTGAAAAATCCTTAGATCAATGATGAGTGGTGAGGTACCCCTACACTCAACCATACGAAACGAGCGTAGCACGCACAATCCGATCGAACTCCGCAGACTAAATGCCTAAACACCGCAAGGAACACTTGGGGTTAATTAATTGTTGTCTTCCCAGACTTACTTGTTGTTGTCACGGTGTATGGTTAAGTAAGTCCAAGGTATATGATTTTTTTGGTCTTTTCTGGTTTATCTCCTATGCTAAAGGGTGAAGGGTTGAGAGACTAAAACTAACTCTAACTACAGAACTAAGTCCTAGCGTCAGCATCTGTTCCCACTTACCGTACATACCCTGAACTGTGCAACTGTGGCTACCAAACGCTAATCGTTACTGGGATTACCACACATAACGCACGTGCTTGAAGTAGTCGTACTGAGGCATCTAACTAATCTAAGTGTGACAAGCAGCCGATTCCTTGACTAGCCGTACACATCCGTAGATGCTCGTAATCAAGTCGTACTTGTCCCACGTTCTAGGAGATAAGGGTGAGAGAATCTAATTACGATGAGTAGCCGATTCCTTGGCTAGCCGTACACATTCGTCAATGCATGTAACCAAGTCATACTGATGCCGCGTTACTAGGAAAGCAATAAATAACATTAAATAAACCTATCCATGCACTGCAAGGTTTATCCACAAAGCTCGTCTTTATTGTCGTACACAACTTGCATTCAGGTACAAAGCTGCTCGAATAAAGAACTATTCACTTGGGGGACTCCTACTGCGGGCACATGGAAAATATTCTATCTCTAGGGTGATCAATCCGCTAGAGCTTCACTACTTTATGCCTATCTCTCAAATGAGGGGAGTGCTGCCTCTTATTTATAGATTTGGCGGCAAACCGTGATATCGCGTACGCGATATCGTAGGGAACGACGCGATATCGCATACGTGATATCGCAGGGGATGCGATATCACGGCGACTGTGATATCGCGTACGCGATATCACAGCTTGTGCATATCACATCTCATCATACCCCCATGACTGAATGAAAACTTATCCTCAAGTTTCTTACAATGATATCGGGTAGGTGTGGGATTATTAAGGGGAATGGAACTAATGGAATGACATGTGAATGGATCATTATTACAAGACTTGACAAAACTGGTGTTCATGACAACAAGGATGAACACCTTATTACAATTACATCAGGCCTTTGTTGGCAACTGAGAGAGAAAGAGAAGAGAGAAGAGAAGAGAAGAAGAGAGAAGAGTCTTGCTGCTGCCAACACATAGATTGCACTTTCCGTTGTCCATCTGTAAGCGCATCATCAATCTTGCTCCTTGCATAGCTGCTTCAACACCACTCCATTCCAAGTGTTTGCTCCAGATCCATTCCATTGTTGTATGAGTGCCATCTACACACACAACACAATCATATATTAGCAAGGGTAATTGAATCATTAAGTAATTAATACCTTGCTTTGGTGTAAGTCCATTGGCTAGGTTGTGGTATGGCTGATATGGACTTGGAAAGATGTAGATGATGACTACCGAAGGTGTAGGGGTTAGGAAGAGAAACGAAATTATTTGGGGCTTAGGAGAAAAATCGAAAAATCAAGCCCCGTACCCTCATGACTAATCGCGAACCTCCGGTAGCGTTACAATGGAGAAAGAAAAGGAGTAAGAAGGATAGGTAAAAAGGGACAACTAGGACATCGATAAAAGATATGGCAATATGGGAATGAACAAAATAAAATCAATTGCAAAATGTGAAGGAAAAGAAGTTAACTAATGTTCCAAATAGGAATGTCAGTGGGTCGTCCCCAAAGCAGGCTCATGCCATTAATGCC
>MNCI01009829.1:459041-470418 GCA_015680685.1 Gnetum montanum | reverse complement strand
CACACACACACACAAAATAGAAAAGTATAACGATGTTGTAAAACAAAAACAAGAAAAGTTAAAGAAATTTGTAAAACAAAAATATGTAAAACAAAAACTGAAAAAGAACTAAGGGCCCCATATGGTTAGCATAGGTGGCCATCTCCCCCATTACTGAGTTGTAAGGGAGAGATCCAAAATAATGAGCGCGATTGTCCACTGGTGGAGGCGTAATTTGCACTGGCCGTTGTGGCTTCACGAAAGGGTTTTGTTTGCTGTATATTAACCAATAATTGTTTATTCGGGCTGTCAGGCTTATATATCATCATGGCTTTAGAGGAAAAGGTAGTATGAATAATATAAGGTCCTTCCCACAAAGTTTGAAACTTTGTACGTTAGGGTACATGCGTGGGGTTCTAGTAAAGGACCTTATCTCCTGGTTGGTATTTAAACCTTCGGATCTTTAAGTCATGACGTTGTTTACTGTGTGCCTTGTGCAACTCATTTAACGATAGTACAACCAATCGATTCTCGTCTAACACATTCAAAGTTGCTACTCGTTGTTTTTGTGCTAGGTCGAGATCCAGGTGAAGTTTGCAAGCCATGGACAGTTTACGGAGATCACTCTGTATAGGCAGTTTTGGAAGTTTCCCGTACACTAGCTCATAGGGAGAATACCCTGTAGGGAGCTTCCAAGTGGAACGATACGCCCAAAGAGCGTCATTCAGTTTTGTGCTCCAGTCTCGCCTAAATTTGCTAATTGTTCGTGTTAATATTCTGGTAATCTCCCTATTAGTAACCTTGACTTGACCATTAGCTTGGGGGTGGTAAGGTGTGGTCAGTTTATGTTCAACCCCTAAGCATTGCATCAACTTTCTAAAGGTTGCACCCGTAAAATGTGTTCCATTATCGGAAATAAGTGCACGTGGCACACCAAACCTGTTAACAATTTGTTGTTATACAAATCGGGCAGCTGTAGATGATGTGCAATCTGTTACAGTGACTGCTTCAACCCATTTGGTTAAGTAATCAACAGCAATGATTATATATGTTTTTCCGTTGGACATTGGTGTAATCGGTCCCATGAAATCTATCCCCCAAATGTCAAAGGGTTCTAAAGGCTGAATCCATTGTTGCGGATCCTCCATCCTAGCAGTCATTCCCCCATCACATTGGCAGCGCTCATAGGATTGAGCAAAATGATGGGCATCCCAAAATAGTGTTGGCCAATAATATCCTGCAAGCAGGATTTTAGTAGCCGTTCATTTCCCAGCATAATGACCCCCACAGGGGCCCTCATGAGCATCTTGGAGAACTTTTAATTGATCTTGATCAGGTACAAACCATCGAACTAAGCCATCAGGGTAGACTTTATAAAGTTGTCCCCAGATTTCCATGAAGTATTTAATTTTGTGAAGAAACTGTTGTTTCTTCCTAAAGTCTAATCTCTGTGGTATTTGTTGTGAAGTGAGATAAGTGAGAATGTTGCTATACCAGTTTACTTCCATGGGTTGATTATTTATTACACCAGCAAAGAGGGTTTTATCAGGAAAATGGTCAGATACCGCATATTCGTCCTCTTTGTTGTCCCAACGCAACCAAGATAGGTGATCAGCGACTACGTTCTCGGTACCCTTGCGGTCTACAATAGTTAGATTGAACTCCTAAAGAATCACCAGCCAATGTATGCTACGTGGGCTAACCGTTGGCTTATTCATAAGGAACCTAATTGCACTATGATCTGTATGGATATATACCTTGTAACCCAATACATAGTGCCTAAATTTATCCAATGCAAACACAATAGCCATTAATTCTTTTTCTGTAGTCGTGTAGTTAAGTTGTGCACCAGTGATACTTTTACTAGCACAATGGATGTAATAAGGTCGTTTTTGTTCATCTAGTTGTATCAGTACAGCTCCTAAGGCATAATTGGATGCATCAGTCATGATATGGAACGGTCTAGACCAGTCAGGTGCTTGTAGAATGGGAGTTTCCACAAGCCTCTGTTTAAGAGTTTGGAATGCTTGTTCACATTCCCTGGTCCATTTGAATGGTGTATCTTTTTTTGTTAATTCTACCAATGGTTTGGCAACTTTGGAAAAGTTCGCAATAAACCTCCTGTAGTAGCCAGTGTGTCCAAGGAATGACCTAACGTCTTTAACAGTTTCGGGTTGTCGGGTGATTCCTTGGATGACTTTAATTTTTTTTGGATCTACCTCAATTCCTGCTTGCGAAATTTTGTGCCCCAGCACAATGCCCTCTTGAACCATCAAATGGCTCTTCTGCTAGTTGAGCTTGAGGTTGGTTTCAACACATCGTTTCAACACTTGCTCTAATCGGTTGAGGGCTTGATCAAAGCTTGTCCCATAGGTGGAGAATTCATCCATGAAGACTTCTACTCCATTACCTATTTGCTATTGAAAAATGCTTAGAACTAAGCGTTGGAACGTGGCAGGTGCATTGCACAAGCCAAAAGGCATTTGTTTATATGCGAACGTTCCCCAAGGACTAGTGAACGTTGTTTTGGCTTGGTCTTCTGGCGCAATTCGTATTTGGTTGTACCCTCTATATCCATCCAAAAAAACTATAATAGCGATGCCTTGCTATAGTATCTAAGACTTGGTCCACAAATGGCAGTGGGAAATGGTCTTTGAATGTTGCCATATTTAATAGCCTGAAATCTATACATACCCTCCATTTACCTCCCTTTTTTGGTACGATGACAAGAGAACTAACCCATTCACTATCAGTGATAGGGTAAATGAACCCTGCTTTGAGAAGTTACTCTAGCTCCTCTTTCACTATTTGTTTTAGTTCTGGGTTCAATCACCTCTGGGGTTGCTTGCGAGGTTTCATAGAGGGGTCTGTATAAATCCTATGCTAGCATATCCGTGGATCTATTCCGGTTAGTTCAGGGTATGACCAAGCAAAGGCAGTTGACCATTTGTTTATCATCCTTAGCAAACTCTCTTTTTGCATGGGCACAAGCTTTGCTTTGATGATTACCGATTTTCCATTTTCGAGAGTCACGTATTCTAGACCGGTGGGTAACGATTTTAGCTCTAGGGGCTCTTGTTTAAACTCCTCAAGAATCTCCAACTTCCCCCCATTAATAATTTTTGAGTTAAAGGTTGGAAGTTGACAACGAACTTGCTCCAATATGTCTGCACTTTCAAGGTAAGCACTAGTTATTCCCTCAGCTAGTTCCATGCAAGTAGTTTGGTTGTTATCTTTATCAGCCATTAGCCACTGGGTGTTTTCTTGTTGTGTGGCTATTGCATATAGGCACTTTTGTATATCAATGTCATGTGCACACCGATCACATGCAGGCAATGTTAACCTTCACATTACCCATGATTTCTGCACGCAATGACACCCCGTGTCACTATATGCGATGCATGGAACTCTTTTCCTCTCAATTTTTCCAAACGTATTTGTCTTGGATATTTCTAGGGAAAGGTTATGAATTCCTAAGCGTGCATCGATTGTATTTAGCCATGCTCTTCCTAGAATAATTGGGAAATCCCCTTTGTCATTGTTTATTTCGATCATTAGGAAATCGACTGGATATGACCATCCACCGATAGTGGTAACAATGTCTTCAACCTGTCCCAGAGGAACAGTGATGGATTGGTTAGCAAGCTCTAGGCGAACGTTGCTCTTCTTGAGTGGAGGCAGGTGCCAAGCTTTATACAATTTTTGTGAGATTAAGTTGACCCTAGAACCTAAATCGAGGAGAGCCTTATGGGGTTCATTCCTAGTGACTTGGAGGTAAACTAAGGTGACTCTTGGATATGATAATTTCTTTGTAAGGTGGCCGACCTTGATCCAATCAATTACTATATGTGTTAACATAACTGTATGCATTGGATGTGATTTCGCTGCTAGGGGATTTCCCAAAATTCTATTGGGTATGAAGGTGTTAGGACACTCAACTGCTTGTGAGGGCGAAGGCTTGGTTGGATTGTTGGTCCTAAGGAAGGGTCTTTTTGGTGAACGATTGTTAGAACCAACCGATATTGAAGGCTTGGGAGCCCTCGCAGTGTTAGGTTGTCATAGTTGAGTGCGATTTACTCTAGGCTTTGTTGGAGCGGTTGATGGTGTGGCCACAGGTGCAAGAGATGCGGATGGGTCTGGAGGATATCGTGGGTATGTGGTGTTTCCCAAAGGAGAAGGAGTCCTCCTGAAGTACTCCTGAACTTGGTAGTGATGGTGAGGAGTAGTGTGTCCCATAGAGTCACCTGGAGAAACTAGCTGGTGCACATAATAACCATAAGGATTGGGCTGCCGGTAAGGGTATTAATGTGTTGGCGGTGGAATCCCCCATGACTATGGGTATTGCCACTGCTAATGTTGTCTAATAGGCTGTGGAGGAGTTCCACTTGAGTAATATGTCAAGGGTTGGTAGAACTGCCTTAGGTTACCTTGTGGATAGGGTAACCTTCGGGGTGTTTGCCATTGATTAAGTCTTGGATTTAACGCATACACCCCAGACTCCTACAGATGTGAGATAATTGGGCAACATCCCTTAGGATGGTCATAGTAGTAGACCTCACATCCACTATCATCGTCTGAATCAAAATTCATAGCCTCATTGGAGATAGGAATTTTCCCCTTACCCTTGTTATGTGCAGGGCTTAAGTTTCTCCGCTTGGTTTTGCCTTTGTCACTACTTTGTTCTACCTTAGACTCTTCTACGATTTTTAAGACTATTTCTATTCTTGAGTCTAAGGAATCCCACATTTGGTCTACCTTAGCCGATACCTCGGTTGTTATCTTTTGGATCAGTAAGGTTTTCTGATTCACCAACTCTTCAAGTGGTGACTCATCCTCCTCATCACAAAATTTCACTCTCTTCTTGCAAAGGGAGGGATCACGGTTATATTCTTCTGCACTTTCCCTCTTACGTAGCTCACCCTCTTCTTGCGCTACTTGTTCCAACAAAAATTTAACTTCATGGGCTCTCAGTTGGGAAAGTCTCTCTTGGGCGTAAGTCCCAAGAGTTCTTCTCATTTCATTCCTTAGTCCATCCACGATGTGGTGAAGTTGATCCCGCTTAGCGTACCCATGGCCCAGGCAACGATGTAGCAGTGTATAGTAACGGGCCATGGTAGCATCCAAGGGTTCATAAGCACCTTGTTTCTAGCCTTGGATCTGCTTATGCAAATTGGACACTTTGGAGTACGTTTGATATTTGTTGTTGAACAGTTCAAGCATCGTACTCCACCTCCTGATGGTTTCTGGTTCTAAGGACTGGTACCAGCTCTCTACTTCTTTCCTGAGTGTCCTTGGGAATAACTTAAGCTTCTTTCACTCATTGTCTATATTTTGCAAGGCACAGGCATCGTGGAATGCCTATAAATGATGTTGAGGTAACGACGGAAAACGTCGGTTGCTGGAAAATACCAAACGAAAATCCATGTACACAGTCTTAACCACGGATCCGTGCAAGGGCCGTGCTAGAGAAAACGAATCTGTGGTGCCCTGAACGGTCTGGTCGATTAGATAGGGACTTACTCAATCAGTAAATTGACAAATATTATAGATATTCTATGAAATAAATTGATTCGATGAATCGTGAAAGGAGTAGAAAATGATGTAAATAAATTGAAATAGCGATAACGTCAACGTGACAAGGAGGATCAAATTTAAGAAGAATACGCAATTCCAAGTTCTCTGTCTTGACCCGAAAACGAAGTATATTGTATATAAAGTTCCAATGGCAAACTCCGCTTATCTTGTGTGAAGCATACACAAAATAACAAGAAAACTGTTCAACAAAGAGTACAGAATGAAGCTCGGTCTACCTCGTAAGCCAAAGATGGGATGCAAGGAAGGTCAATTCTGGATGTCTATTGATCAACTGTTTCTGATCAATAGATCTTGCCAACCGCACCAGATGATCTCTCGATCTCTGATCTGCTCTCTTTTCCTTCGGTAGTCTCTGCTCAAAACTGCCAATGATCACCAATGGAGAGAACTATATTTTTGCCAAAGGACTGATCGCTCCTACTGCCAATGCTCAAAAATGTCTTCTGTCTCTGCTCCAAGGTGATAGTTACCAAAAAAGCCCCCTAAGATGAAGATCTCTTCGTCAACTGGTGTCTTTATAGGTTCGGTAGTACGTGCAGAAGGCACGGCCCTGATGACATGTGTCTCAAACCTTCAAAATACCGTTGACTTGGTAAACTTTATGTTGAAATAGGTCATGTCGCATCACGTTTTTGGGAAAGGGGGTAAAGTACGCTATCGACCACTTCCGCTGAAGCCGCTTCATGATTATGCATAATACGCTCATCAGCATATTGTGCGTGTGGATAGCAGACGCGTATCTGGTACTGCTTTAGTCAGCTTTAGGCTGTATTACACTCATTTACGCTGCATCGTGTGGCAGAGCGTAATAAAGCATGGGAGTAGTTGATTCCAGCTGTTTTATGCTCATTTACGCTGCAAAGCATAATAGAGCGTAAAAATGGTCAATTTTACAATAAATTATGCTTGTTTACGCTGCGTAGCGTAATAAGCGTAAAGCGATCAATCTGCAAAAAGGAAGAAATCAATTTGCCGCGCTTCTTTGGACTCTTACTTTGACTTCTTGGAAACTCGTTACGCTGCTCTACGTAACGGAGCATAAACCCAGCCCTGAACAAAAGACTTAGTGGAATATGCATCAAGTCTTAGACTTTAAACTTCGTCGAATTTGCCGAAGTACGTTACTTTTTGATATCGGGCTATGTTAAGCAGATTCACGCTGAGCGACACTACGCTATGTTGCGTAATGTAGCGTAAAAAAAGAAAACAAAGTAAGGTTCAAATTTGTTGGAATCTTGGAGACTTGATGCTGTGCGCCTCTTTGCCTTGTTCTATCTTCTGGATTTCTGTCGCAAACTTTCACCCGAATTACGAATCTTTGCCTTGGGCCGATTCGCAGTTTCCATGGTGTTTCAATGGCCCCTCTTTGTTGACAGTTAGAGAGTTTGCCCGAAAGACGTCGACAAACAATACGAAACACTATATGGGTAAAAGTACCAACAGCGTTCATCAACGGTCACTCAAGTGTTGCCCTATCAATGTAGAAGTGTAGAAATGAGGGAAATGGGAGATGAAACGGTACGGGAGGGAATTCTTACAGAGGTAAGAGGAAAGAGGTTCAGGGAAGACTCAAATGAAGTTCGGGGAAGACTCAAATGTGTGAGTATAGTTTTTTCATGCATAAGCACTTAGGCCTTCTCCCGCGATTGAGTTTGCATGTAGTTATGCCGTCATTTTGTAGATGATGAGGCTTGCGTAGATGAATTGCGTTGCGTCTGCACGGCCTGGATGAGTTGTGTTTCATCCATTTTGCCGACCCCACTCTTTTTTTTTGTGTCCACTAGGCAAGTTGCGTTACGCCGATTTATGGACTTGATTGTGATGCAGATGCGGAAAGCGTATGCTGCGTATTTACATTTTGCATAAGGGAAAACAGGTGGGATAGTTAAGGAGGGTAATACGGGCTGGAGGTAGGATTATGAGAAAAATAGGGATGCACTTCTGAGTGGACAGGCTAACTTAAGCGGCCATCTCAAAACGTTGTCTGTATTTCACCGCTTAGATAAACGCACCTTTGAACGACATCCTCGTAGTAAGTAACCTGCAACCAAAGGAGAAAACAAAGTATACCATTGCTTGGTAGAATCACCGGAGAGGTTGTTGAAACAAGTACCATTTGAGGCGAGACAAAGTAAGCGGGCCATGGACGAGGAACCATAGCCAGAGGCCAGGGTCTTCAATGTTGATGCTCGGCCCAACATATCGCCGCCAAAGAACATCAGACTCAGCGCACTTGACTGGTTATGCAAAGAACCAGCTAGGTGAATCCGTGAAGCCAGAGCCTGATAGTGATGATGAGCGGAGATCCCCAAGGTCGTAGTTGATGAGAACTCCTTTGGGGCTCCAAACGGCGAAACTAACCTCTCAGAGGTGCCACCGTTGAGATGGGTGTAGTGACGGCATCTCCGAGGGGTCAGTAGTATGCCTCTCAGCACATCCGAGGAATTAGCAAAATGTATATGAGGTAGCGATGCTGGGGTTGTCCCAACATCCCACCTCATTTGTTTTGCAGCCGCACAAAGACGATTACGCTCGCTTTATTTGCATGGTGGCAGTCTGTAGGTTCCAGTTTTAAGTCCTGGTAGACTATTGTTGCTGATTTTAAGTCCCAGCAAACCATGGTCCCAGTTTAAAGTCAGGGTAGACCGAAAAATGCTAGTTTTACGTTCTTAGCGGACGGTGGTAGAGCTGATTTATGGTCTCAACATACCGTGCTATGGATGTCAGTTTCATGTCGTGACCCAGGGACAGATCTATGCTGGTTTTACGTCTCAGCAGACGGATACTCACCTATGCCAATTTTATGTCCTGGCGGACAGCCGGTGCCAGTTTAGTGTTGTGGTGGACAGTTACAACTTGCTAGTTTTACGTTGTGGTAGATGATTGTTGACAGTTTAGCGTTGTGGCGGACGATTGTTGCCAGTTTAGCATCGTGGCGGACGCGTGAGGAGAGTGCCAGTTTTACATCGTAGTGGACGATTGTTGCCAGTTTAGCATCATAGCAGATGATTGTTGCCAGTTTAGCGTCGTAGCGAACAATTGTTGCCATACCTTATGTTCACACTGGATATGCAGCTAGATGTAGTACCTCTTCAGATATATATGATTCACAGGATTCGGTAACTCGTTGCCATTGGTATCTGCTAGCTTGAACGCACCATTGCCATACACATTAGCTACCAAGTAAGGGCCCTCCCAGTTTGCAGAGAACTTCCCTACTAGTTCGCAAACGGCCTTGAGAACTAAATCTCCCTTCTTGATCAGACATTGTTGAAGGTTATGACGGTGCTTCTGCCTTTGCTTATCTTGATACTTTTCGATGGTATCAAGTGTCTGTATTCACTTCTCCTCTACTGAATCCAAATCCATGATCTAAGACTCAGTGTGTTGAGCCTCATTTATAATCGCGGAGAGGACCATTCGTAGAGAAGGAACTTGTAATTCGAAGGGCAGCACCGCCTCGAATCCATAGACTAGGCTATAGGGCGTACTGTCTGTAGCTGTTCTGCATGTGATACAATACGCCCATAGCACATAGAGGATCTTTTCATGCCACCGTCTCTTGTTGCAGTCGAGCATTTTCTTGAGTAAGTTGGTAATGACCTTGTTTGTCGCTTCAGCTCGACCATTCGCTTGCAGGTAATAAGGCGAGGAAAAAGATTGTTTGATACTAAGGTTGTCACAAAAGGATTTCGTTTCCAGACTACTAAATTGTGGCCCATTGTCAATCACGATAGTCATCGACAGGCCAAATCTGGTTACGATGTTATCTAAAATGAAATGGCAGATTTTTTGGGATGTGATCTTTCGCAGAGGAATGGCTTCTACCCACTTCGTGAAATACTTAGTAGTGGTGATTATGAAGCTATGACCTGCGAAAGATTTCGGTGTGATAGGCCCTATAATGTCTAGTCCCCATCGTTGAAAGGGCCATGTTATCTAAATCGTGTGTAGTTCTGTAGGCAACACGTGTATAAGGTTCACGTAACGTTGACACGTGTCACACATTTTAACCTTTGTAAGACAGCCTTTTTCCATGTACGGCCAGTAATACCCTAAGCGACGGATTTTAGAGGCCATGGCCCGTGGTGCTACGTGTTCTCCGCATAATCCCTCGTGGACTTTGCTGACTATACGTTGCGCCTGGTCTTTGCTAACGCAAGTAAGCAGTACTCCATCAAAAGAACGTCTATAGAGGGTATTATCTCCTATGATGGCGTACTGCCTAGCTCGCTTGTGGACTGCATCTTTCTACGCGTGTGTTAGTTCATGCGGTGGTTCGCCATGCAAGAGGTAAGTTTTAATGTTGTCGTACCACTCTGGCACTCTATCCTCGAGCAGTGAAGATATTTGCATCGCCTGAATGATAGGATCTGTACAATATGTTATTAAGCCAGGAGAAGTGTCTAATAGGTGCAACGACATGTGTAAAGTTAATGTAGCCAGTGCATCGGCTAGCGTGTTGTCGTTTCGAGGCACGTGTTGGGCATCGATCATTGTGAACTACTTTAGAAGATCTTTAGCCATATCGCAGTAGGGTTGTAAATGTACAGCCTTGCAGGCCTAGACTCCTGTGATTTTATTTATAACAAGCATCGAATCACCCCTAATCGCCAGGTGTTCAACATCAAGTTCTTTGGCTGTTAATAATCTCCTAAGGAGTCCCTCGTACTCTGACACGTTGGTCGTACAGGGAAAGGTCAAGCGGTAAGAGTGAAGATGTACATTCTCAGGTGAAAGCGAAATAACTGTGGCGGCACTGCCGCCTCTAGCGGTTAAAGCTCCAGCAAAATATAACGTTGCTTCAGGGCCTATTAAAATAGGGCTTAAACTATGTACATGCTTGTCTGGAAATTCAGGCTCTATGGTTGCCTGACTATCAATAGGCAATGTTATTAGTTGGTCAGCTATCGCTTGGCCTTTCGTAGAAGATTGACCAATATAATGCAGATCGAATTCTGCCGTGATAGCTTTCCAACGAGCTATTTTACTACTTTCGTACAGATTATGCGTAATAGTCCTAAGCATGTTATTTTTGCAGATTATGTTGATCTGGCTACGAAAGAGATAGTGTCTACACTTTTTGAGCATTAACACTAACGCTAGGCAATTACGCTCTACTTCGTTATACCTCGTTTCATACGCACATAGAGCATGAATCAAGTAGTAGATGGGTACTTCTGACCCATCATCCCTCTTTTGACAGAGTAATGCAGCTAAGGCTACGTCTGATGTTGCGAGGTAAATGTAAACCAGTTGATCCCTTTGCGGCGGGAATATTGTTGGCAAACATTGAAGTTCTTGCTTCAAGCTGTCAAATGCACACTAACAATCGTCTGTTCATTCGAAATTAACCCCCTTTTTAAGCAAATGTTGCATAGGGTGTAACTTATCTATTAGTCTCAAAATGAACCGCTTGATAAATTGTAACCTCCCTTGCAATCCACGTAATTTCTTGAGATTTGTAGGGGGTGTCAATTCAACAATGACTTTAACTTTGTCAAGGTCTACTCGTATACCAGTTTCCGATACCACAAATCCCAGCATGCATCCAGTTTTGACTCCGAATACGCACTTCTTTGGGTTGAGCCGGAACCGGAGGTCTTATTTAGAGCATCTTTTAAGGACTAACTCCAGATCCTCCGAATGATCTTCTGACCTTATAGACTTAACAGCTATATCGTCAACATAATCATTCAGTCTCCTTAGGAGGTAATCGCTAAAGATGTACGTCATAGCTCGTTGATACGTAGCTTCGGCATTTTTTAACCCACAAGGCATCATGGTGTAGCAAAAGGTCCCC
>MNCI01009829.1:376599-456625 GCA_015680685.1 Gnetum montanum | reverse complement strand
AGGACTAACTCCAGATCCTCTGAATGATCTTCTGACCTTATAGACTTAACAGCTATATCGTCAACATAATCATTCAGTCTCCTTAGGAGGTAATCGCTAAAGATGTACGTCATAGCTCGTTGATACGTAGCTTCGGCATTTTTTAACCCACAAGGCATCATGGTGTAGCAAAAGGTCCCCCAGGGTGTCATGAATGTCATTGTCAGCTGGTGTTCTGGGTTGATGCATATTTGATTGTAGCCTGAGAAGCCATCCATGAAGGATAAAAGCGCATGCCCAGTGGTTGTATCCACTAGTTGGTCGATACTCGGTAATGAGAAATTATCCTTGATTGTAGCTTTGTTCAAGTCTCGGAAGTCTATGCAGATGCGTATCCCTCCGGTCTTTTTAGGAACAACTACAATGTTAGATACCCAGTCTGAGTAATCGACCGCGCGAATAAAATCAGCCTGGTATAGTTTAGTCATCTTATCACGTACTGCTAGAGTGACTTCTGGCTTAATTTTTCGTGCTTTCTGTCTAACTGCCTTGATATGGGGATCTAGAATTATGTTGTGCTGTATTAATCTTGGGTCTAGTCCCAGCATATCTTCATATGACCATGCAAACACTGTGATGTTGTTCTAGAGGACCTGCTTTATGTTATCATGTACCTTTTGGTCTAGTAAAGAACTAACCTTAAGAGTTTTAGTCTCACCTTTATGTGTAACCACAGAGACCTCGTTAAGGGGGTCTTCGGTTACATCTCCAACTTCCAGATCTAGCGTGCACGTCGATTGTTCTGGCCAGTCTAGAGATGTTTCCAACGTGGCTATGGTTGCATCATCGAGGGTAAGGTTAGTTTCTTCTAGTGTGGGATCAAATTGTCTAATGGTTTCCCCGTGTGGGCCTATTAAATCTAAGAGTGCAGATAAAGTTTCGTCCATTTGGCAATTGTCCTGCAAAATTGTCAAATATGAAAGTAATTAGAAAATGCTAAGTTGGATGCAATAAACATTTAGCGTATAACGCTTGGTTTAGTGTAAAAAGAAAAAGGATGTGATGTGACGTTGCTGAACATGAGAAACTAACTGAATTTTGAACATCGTGAACAGCCTGTAATTAATGCGACCTGATTACGAGGAAATGAGATGCAGTAGTTTAAGATCGTTTTAGACCGTAATGCATGCGATATCTGTCGTAATTAATGCCTTGATTTTTGGGTTCCAGCTCATACTGACACCAGCATTTGGGCAAGTTTCGCTTAAATCAGGCGTCAAGTTAGTTAGTTTCGCATATAAGTAAGCAGTTCTTATTGAAAACAGGCTGTTGGCTATCGCAAATTTGCATTCTCAACTATCATAGAGAGAAGGAAAAAGAGCAAAAGATTGCAGCACGTTATTTATGAAGGTGTTCAAGTGTGAAGGTGTTCAGGACTATAACAATGGCGCCAAAAGTGAGAGGAAAAAATACCAAGTTGGCTAAAATTGACGAAGTACAAGGGAGCCTGCAGTGTGCTTCACAGGCCTTGGTCGAAGTGAGAGATGTCACTCCTCTGAATCGGTAGGCCATCCCTTATTTACTCGTATTGCTTCCTATGATACGCTCTCTTTTTTGTGTTTATCTTTTTGCATCCTCTGCGTAAACTAGAGTTTTAGGCTGTAGACCTTGTATTGAAGCGAGGGTTTAGACAACAGTATTGCGTCTATTGCCGTTGTCTAAGATAAACCTTGTACTATTACAAGGGTTTCGGTGATTTCGACTATATGGCTAGAGCGTAATTTTGTAAATTTTCCTATAGTTTAAGCATGCAATCAGAATCTAGATGGTAACGTGTTTATTTTCTGTACAGTATCGTGGTGAAACCTGTCCTAATCATTTTGTATATAGTCAGGGTTTTATGTTGTATAAACCCTATCGTACCCAATGTTCCTCCTCCTCAAACTCAGTTGCAGGAGAAGGCTATATGGTTTCGAAAGGGTGCGTTGGAGTTTTTGTAGTTTTTGCAGTGCAACTACAGTATTATTGTGTGGTCGCATCTATCGAGCAATGTGGCCAGCACTATTTTGGAACATCTGTTAGTAGGTTCTACGCAGGGCATCCTGGCTTTCTTGACAGACGGGTCTATTGATATTGGGCATCCCCAAGACCGCGAACTTAGCCCCAGAGGGTTGAGGCGCTTAAGTTGGATCTGGGAGATGCCCAGATTTAGCTACTATCATGCGTATAATACTTTGTTCGTGGCTTGTCATGTCTCGACTTACTTCCAGAATCCGCTAGGCACAGTGTATTATTCAGGCAGGTAAGTTGTTTTATAGATAGTATTGTCATTATGTTTCTAATGTCTGCATTTGCAAAGCGTAAGATAATAATGTGTTATATGATACAGGTTTTTCATCAACGAAAATGGGTTAATAGGTAATAATGATACATTGTCTTGGACCGAAACAGCAATAAAGAAGTTTACACACCAGCAACGTATGCGCTAGTGTAATGGGGTAAATAGCTTTCGACATTCATGAGTATCCCACCCGTTATGTTGATTCCTTCAAAAGTTGTCAGAATCTTGGGTGGTTACATGAAGAATGGACTTTGAACCCATCCCTTACTCTCGTGGACGTGCAAAGGAAGCTCCCTCCATTTCCTTTGTCATTTGGACCTGGTAAGGTTTCGTTGCTGCTATTAGTTACAGGGTATTATATTTTTTTTTCTTGTTTTGAAATGTTGCGTAACAGTGTTTTCGCTGTGTTGACATGTGCCATGTGTTATCAGTCAGGGAATCCCGGGAGATTACCATCATGATTTCTGGCCGCGAGGCGAACACCCTTCTTTTCTGTTATGGCGACATAAAGGAGGCACAACGCTGGCTTGGACACGCGGCGACCCCAGTTGCATTGGTCACCAAGCTACGGGAAGCGAGGCTGATGCATTTATTTCTGGTCATAACCCCTGATGTCCCCGTGAGTAAAATGTTAACCCTGGTTAACTCCTTGAGCGAGGGAGCTGAGCGTTTTTGCACGCGTGTGCGTCACATGCGCGTAAACTTTGATATCAACGCTCAATTGTTCACTGACCTATTCGGCGTCCCCTCTGACGATTTTCCCATAGAGGAAAAATTGAGGAGAAGCATCAAATGTCAAGAAGAGCTGGAGGAGTGTTTGGGGAAGAAGAAGGAGGCCAAAGGGATCCCTTGTGAGAAGATCAAATTAGAGGTCGCCAAGACTATTTATCCCCTCTTCCGAGCCCGAGCCTTCCCCAAAACATTCTCACAGGGGAGGTTCTTTACTATAGAATAGGCCCGCATTATGTGAGAGGTGATGGAGGAGGGGACCCAATTCGACTGGGCAAGCTATTTCATTGAGGAGTTACGCACTGAAATGGTGAGGCTCCGCCAAAAGCTCAAGTCGTGTTTCAGTGTGCACTTCGCCTTCTTCATAGCTTGCCTCCGGTGTTTTGCCGAATTTTTGGTTATCGAGAGGAATGGGGTCTGGGTCTTATAAGACCGAGACCAATTATCTAAACCTTGGACTTCTCATATCTTTGGCACTACCTGGGCACAGGATCCTCTAGAGGGAATTAGGGAGTCGCTTTCTATAACGACTAGGGATGTGGTGGCACCTCGAATGCGGGGCCTTGACAGCGTAGGTGGGGTGCTTCCCACTTACACTGGTGATGAATCATAAGGGAAGCATCTAGCTGCAGAGATAGTAGACACCTCGGTTCAGTGTAAAAGGCCTCGCTTAACCGAGGCCCCTGTGGAACCAGCAGGTGGCACAGACAGAACTGTGCAAGTCAGAGTTCAGCGGAGTAAACCTCCGCCTGGTGAGCGTAAAGACAAAGTAAAATTATGGCAATTATTGTATTCAGGGTATTCTAAATTGTTTAAATGTTTTATGTGGCATGAACAAGGAGACCTACGGAGCGGTTGACCCCTAAAACAAGGGCAGTGGTATTACAGCATGGGGAAGGGGCCCCAGTTTTGGAAGAGGAGGCCCCAGCTATTAGAATAAGTAACGCACAGACCCTTGTGCATGAGGAGAGAGAGGAGGCAGAAAACGTTGATGCACCCCCCACTGTAACAGGCAGAGGTAATCAGTGTATTAGAATTTTTAAGGAGTTCTGTTAATAATTAGAAATTTTGACTTAGTTACACTACAGATGAACAAGGTGCATCCCCGTCTGCCGTTGTCAACAGAGTGTGGGGGGAATTCCCTAATAAGTTTGCCTTCATGGAAGGCATTGTTAATGATATTATCGAGCGCCTCGAGCACGTGGATCCTGGTGCTGGTATGTTACTGCTATTGTACGCTTATTTTATTATAAGGTTATAATGTTTATTTACATTTGATTATATTTGTTATCAGGAGCTCGCCTTCAATGGGACCCTACGGAGCCCATTGACTTGGACACAATCGAGCCTTCATCGGACGGCTCGGTCGTGCCACGCAACATTTATGAGGAAATGCATAAATGTGCATGACGCTCGACCCACTCATTGTGGTAGAGTCAAAACGTCAATGAAGACCTCTAGAAGAAACTGCAGAGGTCATAGAAGGAAAGGATGTCTCTGACCAAAGAGGTCGGAGACTTAAAATTGTGATGTGAATTCTTATAGGCGCAAGAAACGAGTGAAGAGGACTGGCAGATGGCTGTTATCGACTACGCTCGCTACTAGACCGCAGTCAGAAACAGCATTCAGACCAGTCGAGAATTGGTGGAGCAAAGGATGCAAATAGAGCTCTTGGCCCAGAAGAACCAGGACTGGAAGGACTTTTGCGCAAGTGTCCAAGAGTGGAGGCAGAAAGAAAAAGATCACAAGCATCTGTATAAGTGAGAAAATCTCGCTTATCATCAGCACTATCGAGATTCTGCTGTCAAAGCTCAATCCTTGCAGGTGTTCCTTGATGTCATTGGTGCATCTAAGGCCTTTGAGAAGTTCCAGGAGCAGGTGATGGTAAGCGCGTCCTTGGAAAGGGAAATTACTCTTCCCGAGGAAGAGACTACAGTCCCTACTTTCTTCCCGAACCACCCCGATGGACTAGCATGGAGAAAGGGAAAGTAAAGGCTGGAACTATTCTGAGAGATGGAGTTTGGTCTGAGCTAACCGAAGACGAAATTATGCAACGCCTGTGGGTCGACTTAGACCAACTCCCCTTTGCTGCAGATGCAGGACCATCGCGAGTAAGTTTGAATGTTATTGAATTTACATTTTCTGATTTGTTTTATCATGGTTTTTTTTTTGCTTATGTATTTATTATATGTAGGTACAAGGAGCTGATGAAGAGGGTGAACAGGATGAGGAGCGTGTTCAGGAAGAAGAGCGTAATGACGCAGACCGTCCTCTTGGGGAGCCAGTGTTAGTGTAAGAACCCCGTGAAGATGACATTCCTCACAAAGGAATACCCTCTAAAAAGGACGGCCCACTCGAAGACAATTTGTTAGGGTTAGAGGCAGACTTAAGGGATACTGGTGACAGTGGTATTAGGGAGGTGTGTAATTGTGACTTACGCATAATTTTATTGATGAAATTGAACAATGGCAATATGAATGTTAGCAAGATTATTCATGAGATTTTGTTTATGGTTTTTATTTAATTTTATGTCTTTGATTATACAAAGTGTAAACAGAATTGTCAAAGACTTTGGATAGGTTGCGTTATTACGACTGTAGAATGGAGTAGCTAGTTTAAGGCCATCACGGGTCATCACATAACATTTGCGTAAGATATAAATGCATGAACTTGCTAGTTTTAGGCCATTGCGGGCCTTTACTAGTTTTACGCCATTACGGGCCACTGCTAGTTTTAGGCCGTTGCAGGCCGTCACTAGTTTTAGGCCGTTGCGGGCCGTCTACGTACGTCTAGGAGTGTAATTGATAAAAATGTACATATCTACGTAATTGTGCTAATATGACTAGTAGAAGTCAAGACGCGTAAATGGCTTAAAATGAGGAATGTAAATAGCGTAATGGACAGAAAGCATAAATACATGTATGTATATTAAAGAAAACTGACAATCAAATTTGATAAGCGTAAGCGAAAAACTAGTAAAAGTGTAACGATGCACGTAAATACCACTCAGATCAATCGCTAGCCCGCAATTGTTTTTTAATGGCTTTTACGTTCAATGGTGCGTAAGGACGAGGAGGTTTATGGCTTGACTCTTCCACATCGTCCTCTTCCCCCTGAAATGGTAGGTCTGCCCAAGCTAGGCTGTCATCAGTCATTTTGATTTGTTCGGGAATTCGGACATGAGTTTGATCTTCAGGCATCTCGATCTCCGAACCCCGTTCTTCCTATACGTTATTGACAGTCCTAGGAGTTATTTCATCACCGTGTATTACTACCTCTCCCCCTGCGTAAGGGAGGTGTATCTCTTGATGTATTGGTGACAAAACTGCCCTCAATTGGGCTAGCCAGGACCTCCCTAGAATCAAGTTGAAACCGGGCATCTTCTCGACAAAGATAAATGTGGCGTCTGTTGGGAATTGATCCCCTGCCACAAATTCGATGTGCACTGTTTCCTTGACTTGAACCCATGCCCCGTTGAATGACTTTAGGCACGATGTCATTGTAGGACTAATCTGGTCGACCAGGCCCAACTTATCCACTATAGGATAAGGGATGACATTCGCAGTTGCGCTATCGTCAACATGTACCCTCCGGATTCGATATTGACCAACCTGGATGGTGATAAACATGGGTTCTGTCATTACTCGACCTTTCTCTAGATCATCTTTGACGGATTCATCGTGAAAGGTCAAAGGGGTTGGTTTAGGTTGCTCAGCGGCAGGAGGAAGCATGACAACATGTATCGCTTCCTCTTCTGCTGGTAAGCCTTCATCCACTAGTATGGATGTCAGCATATGGACCATAGCCTCACGGTGTTTTTGAGATGTCATAAGCAGGTCATAGAGGCTCAACGTTGTGTTCTTCTGTTTCAAAACCTACTTGACTTGCTTAAATGCATCGAGGAGGTCCCGTTCTCGACTGGGTGGCTTATCCCCTCTGTCTTCTTCCATTCGCCCTAAGAGATGAATCTCCCGAGGCGGAATAGCGTCAGTCGGAGGGTTGTGTTTCTTGTTGCCGAGGGGAGGTGTCTGTGTTTCTGTACCCTTATCCTGCCCACAAGGTGCAGGCGAAGGGACAGAGGCCAGGGGCCTAGGCTTAGCGAAGCCTAGCGTGGAATGATTTTTGGTGGCATTAATTGATGCATCTCCTTCCTTTCTTTTATTTGGTGGCGGTTGGTGGTTTTGGTTAGAAGCTTGGCCCTGCATAAAAGGGGCAGCCAGTGGTTTTGGTACCCTAAGGATAAAAGGCACCTTAGGAGTGGGCGCAGGCATGGCCGCGGCTTTATTATTAACGTGAGGTTGAGTTATAATTGGAGAGGGTGCCCGAATAACAAAAGGTGGCCTTGAGACGCCGCTAACTACCGATGAAAAACCTCCCCCCTAGGGTGAACTAGTAGGTATGCGTAAAACAAAGGGTTGTTTAGGCGATACCTTCCCTTCACTGTCCGTACTTACCACGTTGATTGTGTACGGTGCGTTATGTGCGTTTAACGGGTCCTTGTACACATGCAACGCCTGGTTTTCAGGACGTGTTAGACTACTACCATCTAGTTTCAAAGAACCATCATCAATCATGCTTTGAATGTCGTCCTTCAACGCCCAGCAGTAATCGGTGTCGTGACCACACAACTGATGGTAGTCACAAAAACGGTCTAGCCTAAAAGACCTCGGAACTGGTGGTTCGTTAGGTAGGGCTAAAGAAGGATTCTTCAGCAATTCACAATGACACTTGTGACGCTGGAGAGCTTCTTCGGATACCTTTTTATTCTGAATGTATCTTGCCCCTAATAATTGTTTCAACAATTCTGAATGTTTTATAGGCAGGGCTGTATATTTTGAGCGATCTTTACACTCGAAGTTTGGCCTTGGCTGGGGGGCTTTTCGGGGGCAAGTGTGTCCTGGCTAGTGCTACTTGCACTAGCCGTGGTCTCAGCAGACGCTATGGGTGCCTTCTTGTTATTCTTGTTTTTAGCGCCCTCAACCAGCACAGCTACTGTCATTGTCGTTGCTTTGCCCTTGTCTTTACCCTTATTATTGGCGTTTTTATAGGCCACGTACGCTGGGTCTTTGCTAGCCTCAGCAACATCCTGGATGCTCTTAGTTTGGGCGAAAGCCTGACTCAAGGAGCTAAGGGCAAGGTAATACAGTTTAGACTTGATAAAGTCGTTAACTGCTCCTTTGAAAATAACCAGCAGATGGGCTTCCGCGATAGGCTCACGGATTTCATTCAAAGTAACGCTCCATCGCTGTATAAACTTCTGGACTGATTCAAGCGGTTCTTGCTTTACTCCCATAAGTTGGTCTAGCGTGACTTCTGGCTTTAAATTGTACTTAAAGCGAGTCACGAATTGTGTTAGGAGCTCTTCCAAGGTTAAGATGGAAGAGTGAGGGAGCACTCGATACTAGTCCAAAGCTTTCCCTGCCAGAGACATTGCAAAGACACGGATAATTGTATGAGGCCATTGCTGCAATAACAAGGATTCAGACCTGAAGGTAACAAGATGAGCATTAGGATCTCCTTCCCCATTATATTTAGTAAAATGAGGCAAGGACATCCCTGGGGGCAACGACAGCATAGGAACCACTGGGCTGATAGGATCATCTTGGTAGAAATCCATGATTTTTATCGTATCAGAGCCAACAGCTTTAAGGCACCTAACTTCCTCAGTGAGAGTCTGAATAAGCGAAAAAGCTTGATCCAGACTTGGTGATGAAGAAGTCTGCGCAAGAGGAGTCGGGGATTGGACTGGAAAAGCTGTACCAAGCAATGGGAATGTAGCGATAGCTTGGCTGACAGGTGGTGCAACAGGGACTATTCCCGCAGACGGAGCTGCCTATGGAAGCCACCACCCACCAGGCTGAGTAGAGAGATTGGCTGTCGCCGAGTGTGTAGGATGGAGATTGTAAGGAAATTGTGAGTTTATTTGTAGGACATGCATGGTAGATGTGACTAAGGGTTGCGCACCGTATAACGTAGATTGATTATGTGAAATAGGTGGGATCCACTGACCAGCCGTGGGTTGTTGAACGGATTGCTGCGATTGAACAGTGGTTGTGATCTATTGCCTTGCAATGGGTTGCACAGGATTTTGCACCGGGCGGGTCATAGGCGTGGTCTGAGGTTGCACGTGGGAAATGAAATGAGGTGCGGTAGACCTAGGTACCATCGACGGAATACTAATTACACGTGGTGATGAGACTGCCCCCATATTATTTTGAGATGGTATTTGCACTTGCAGGACTGATGATTACGTAGTGGCCTACGGAATGATAGGAATGTGGGTTTGGGTGGTCGTGACTGGATTGAGATGGGTGGCTTCTCCGGTGAGAGAAAATAGGGGATTTATGTATGTATGGGGGCTAAGGGTATGGTATGAATCCGCGTGTTTAGATTGAGCTACGAATTCATCTTCCTCTTCCTCCCCGTTTTGAGGTTCTAGAATGGACCGTGTAGCTTGACTCCTAGCCATAACCAATTGGGTTAGGAGTTCATGATAATGTTCGGTCAGGGGGATGATGTCATACGCGGTAGGGGTAAAATCTTGGCCCCCTCTATGGACCAGCTCAAAATTTCGTTTCGCCTCAATCTCAGCTCGGCTAAGGGCAAGCTTTGCTTGGATCTTGACGTAGATGAAATTATATTCTTCAGGAGTCACGACGGTGAATACAGGATCCTTGCCCTGTAATCTCAACGAACGACGTGACGGTCCCTGAGGTCCTATTGCACTAGAAGCTGATTCGGTGGTGGCAATGGGATTTACAGATGTGACACCCAAGTCGATCGTGATCATAGCGGTAGTGGTTGCATATGCAGAATCCATTTCTCAGATAGGTTAATGACAAGAAACTATAGGATCTAAAAGGCGGCGACAAAACAGAATTATGATTGGGCTTTCTACCCTGTAGGATTCCAAAGGAATCGCTGCTGTGACCAATCTACACCACACGATTTTTCGTAAACTTCCTTAGAGGTATTACATCTACGTTTTTTATGGACGTGGGTATAGATCGCTTACAGGGCTACCCGTAAAATATGGATCGAAGCTTTATCGGCCCTCCTTCTAGCGCCAGAAAACTGTAATGACGGAAAACATCGGTCGCTGGAAAATACCAAACAAAAATCCATGTACACAGTCTTAACCACGGATCCGTGCGAGGGCCGTGCTAGAGAAAATGAATCCGCGGTGCCCTGAACGGTCTGGTTGATCAGACAGGGACTTACTCAATTAGTAAATTGACGAATATTGTAGATATTCCGCGAAACAAATTGATTCGATGAATCGTGAAAGGAGTAGAAAATGATATAAATAAATTGAAATAACGACAATGTCAACGTGACAAGGAGGATCGAATTTAAGAAGGATATGCAATTCCAAGATCTATGTCTTGACCCCAAAACGGAGTATATTGTATATAAAGTTCCAATGGCAAACTCCGCTTATCTTATGCGAAGCATACACAAAATAACAAGAAAACTATTCAACAAGGAGTACAGAATGAAGCTCGGTCTACCTCGTAAGCCAAAGATGGGATGCAAGGAAGGTCAAGTCTGGATGTCTATTGATCAACTGTTTCTGATTAATAGATCTTGCCAACCGCACCAGATGATCTCTCGATCTCTGATCTGCTCTCTTTACCTTCGGTAGTCTTTGCTCAAAATTGCCAATGATCGCCAATGGAGAGAACTGTATTTTCGCCAAAGGATTGATCGCTCTTGCTGCCAATGCTCAAAAATGTCTTCTGTCTCTGCTCCAAGGTGATAGTTGCCAAAAAAGCCCCCTAAGATGAAGATCTCTTCGTCAACTGGTGTATTTATAAGTTCGGTAGTACGTGGAGAAGGCACGGCCCTGATGACATGTGTCTCGAACCTTCAAAATACCGTTGACTTGGTAAACTTTATGTTGAAATAGGTCATGTTGCATCACGTTTTTGGGAAAGGGGGTAAAGTACGCTATCGACCACTTCCGTTGAAGCCGCTTCATGATTATGCACAATACACTCATCAGCGTATTGTGCGTGTGGATAGCAGGCGTGTATCTGGTACTGCTTTAGCCGGCTTTAGGCTGTATTATGCTCATTTACGTTGCATCGCGTGGTAGAGCGTAATAAAGCATGGGAGTAGTTGATTCCAGCTGTTTTACGCTCGTTTACGCCGCAAAGCCTAATAGAGCGTAAAAATGGTCAATTTTACAATAAATTATGCTTGTCTACGCTGCGTAGCGTAATAAGCGTAAAGCGATCAATCTGCAAAAAGGAAGAAATCAATTTGCCGCGCTTCTTTGGACTTTGACTTTGACTTCTTGGAAACTCATTACGCTGCTCTGCGTAACGGAGCGTAAACCCAACCCTGAACAAAAGACTTAGTGGAATATGTGTCAAGTCTTAGACTTTAAACTTTGTCGAATTTGCCGAAGTAAGTTACTTTCTGATATTGGGCTATGTTAAGTAGATTCACGCTGAGCGACACTACGCTATGTTGCGTAATGTAGCGTAAAGAAAGAAAACAAAGTAAGGTTCAAATTTGCAGGAAACTTGGAGACTTGATGCTGTGCGCCTCTTTACCTTGTTCTGTCTTCTGGATTTCTATCGCAAACTTTCACCCAAATCGCGAATCTTTGCCTTGGGCCGATTCCCAGTTTCCACGGTGTTTCATTGAGGATCAACGTTGTATCCCCCTCCAAAATGTGGGATGTTATTTATGTCCAAACGCTTGATCCTGCTATATTTTAAGTGCCTTGTGGGGATCCTAACTGCCTCTGTGATGTCTAGTATGCTTCGGGTTGCAAGTAGGGGTTCGTCATGATCATCCCTGTCATGACATCTGTAATGTCTTTGTGGTGGTTCCTTACTCTCCCTATGTCCTTGCCCTTGTCCTAACTCCTGACCTTCCTGTCGAGGTCTTTCATCTTCCTTACTTTTACCCTCTCCATTGTGCTCACGATGGTTGCGCCCAGATGTGGAAGGAAAGTGTGAATGGTGAGATGAAGGAGAAGAGGAAGGGGATCCATCACCATGGCAATGTTTCTTACCTTCTCTTCGGCTACTTCAGCCTCGTTCGTTGTAACGATCTAAGTGTCCATCCTTAGTGTGAGTGGTTGTTCCTACTGTGAATAGTTGGTGCTCACAGGGATCAGAGCCTGCATCATGTACAATTGATCGAAGGCCCTGATGCCTAACCTCTTCACCATTGTGAGGAGGAGGAACATCATTTTCTAAGAAATCCATTGTGAGGGGTTCCTCGTCTCCTATTTCACTAAGGACATGGGGGACCTTGCCCTTCAACAATAAATGTTGGCTCTCCTGCCTTTCGTGCCAAATACGTTGGGCAGCAGTGGGATGATAATCCCTTACATGATATCTTCTAGCAACGTATTCAGCGAATAAGTCCTACATGCCAATCTGTGCCAAGGCACGGAAAAGCATGTTCGGAACAGATCAATCTGGTGGTAAAACTATATTACCAAACAAATCTCTCTAGCACAACTGTTCATCCTGATGGAGGGTAAAAGTGTAATCAGAAATATACTCATCGGGATGAGTATAAGTTATCGTATACTATTTAGGACTTGGCTGGTCTAGGTTATGTGTATGTCGCTGACTATCTTCCATGTTATCCTTAGGTGAATCAACCTTATGAGAAGAAGCCATTTTATTGGTGTGTTATTCACCGTTATATATGTTCTTGTTTAACTAATTAACCCAAAGGTTCGTTAAGGCTCACAACGATGTGAAAGATTTCCTAATGTTCTAATTGGCGTACAAACACTTAGTCCCCGGCAACGGCACCAATGATGAGTGGCGAGGTACCCCTACACTCAACCATACGAAACGAGCGTAGCACGCGCGATCCGGTCGAACTCCACAAATAAATGCCTAAACGCCGCAAGGAACACTTGGGGTTAATTAATCATTGTCTTCCCAGACTTACTTGTTGTTGTCACGGTGTATGGTTAAGTAAGTCCGAGGTATATGATTTTTTTGATCTTTTCTGGTTTATCTCCTATGCTAAAGGGTGAAGGGTTGAGAGACTAAAACTAACTCTAACTACAGCACTAAGTCCTAGCATCAGCATCTATTCCCACTTGCCATACACACCTTGAATTGTGCAATAGTGGCTACCAAACGCTAATCGTTACTAGGATTACCACACGTAACGCACGTGCTCAAAGCGGTCGTACTCAGGCACCTAACTAACCTAAGTGTGACAAGCAGTCGATTCCTTGACTAGCTGTACACATCCGTAGATGCTCGTAATCAAGTCATACTTGGCCCATGTTCTAGGAGATAAGGGTGAGAGAATCTAATCGCGATGAGTAGCCGATTCCTTGGCTAGCCGTACACATTCGTCAATGCTCATAACCAAGTCGTACTCATGCCGCGTTACTAGGAAAGTAATAAATAACATTAAATAAACCTATCTATGCACTGCAAGGTTTATCCACAAAGCTCATCTTTATTACCGTACACAACTTGCATTCAGGTACAAAGCTGCTCGAATAAAGAACCGTTCACTTGGGGGACTCCTACTGCTGGCACATGGAAAATATTCTATCTCTGGGGTGATCAATCTACCAGAGCTTCACTACTTTACGCCTATCTCTCAAATGAGGGGAGTGCCGCCTCTTATTTATAGATTTGGCGGCGGACCGCGATATCGCAGGGAACGATGCTATATCGCGGCTTGTGCATATCGCGTCTCATCAATCAATAACTGTGATCTCATCATAATAAGACCATGCAAATGTTGTCGACCACTTGTTGACAACTTCCAATAACTTCTTCTAATCTTTATTCAAGTTGGCATTTATTATCACTAACTTCTTGTTGTTTAAGAAAGTCTATTCTAATGCTACCGGTAGGGCCTTTAGTTCCAATGGTTCCAAATCTATAGTGTTTGGGATCTCTAATTGTCCCCAATCCATTTCTTCTTCTTAACTTATACATGGGTAGGAGTGCCTTCTTCTTAATTGTTCCAACTTATCGATCTCTTCTACATAGGCACTGACAATCTGATCTATTGGTTTCATGTATTTTTTGGATTTAGTTTCTTCATATGTGATTAGCCATTAGATGCCTTCTTGTTAAGTGGCTACTGCATACAAACATTTCTACACACACATTTCTTCTATACATGTATTGGATGCCTTGGTATTTTTTTATTGAACTAGTCATATTCTCTACATGCAATTGCACTCGTTATTGTTGTATGCAATACATGGAATTCTGTGTCTTTGGATGATTCCAACTTCATCTTCCTTGGAAATTTCCAAGGACAAATCTTAAATATCGAGCTTAGCATCAATAGTATTAAGCCAAGCCCTTACCATTATGATTGAAAATTTCCCTTGTTTTTAACTACATGAATTACCAGAAAATCTATAGGGTAGGACTGGCCATTAATGGTCATGATCACATCATCCACTTATCCTAATGGAACTATGATCAATTGGTCTACAAGCTCTAATTGAATGTTACTCTTCTTCAATGGTGGTAGATTCTAGGCTTGATACATGTCTTATGATATTAGGTTTACCCTTAACCCAGAATCAAGTAGAGCCTTGCATAGTTTATGCCTTGCTACTTGTAGGTACACCAAAGGACTTCTTGGATCTGTTCATTTCTATGGAAGGGCTCCTACCTTAATCCAATGGGTAATGGTTTGTGTCAGCATGATGGTCGTGATATTTGCATTAGCTAATGAAGGAAGCTTATGACTTCTTGTAGGAGGACTAGATGTTGATGAATTAGAAGTAGATGTAATCCTCACCCTTTGAACTATTTCTGGGCTTGTTCGAAAGAATAGTCATTTCCTTGATTGTGGTTCATGTAAGATCACTACCTCTTGCATATTAACCACCCTCGTTGCACTTTTTTATTGCAGTTAAGATGGCAATTCTCCTACATTATAGGAGGTGGTGCCAGTGGTAAAGGATTGGGATGTTCATTTGAGGAACCAATCGCTTAAGAATGCATGTATGAGTTTGAGTCTATCCTTGGTGATGGTAATTTATGGTATTCAACTGGATAGTACTATGAAGCCTAAACAACTACATTACCTAGAGAGATTGGACATTGGACATAGTATCCATAAGGATCAGGTTGCCAATATGGATACTGTTCACGTGGTGGTGGCATGGCCCACGATTGGGGTTGTTTACTCCTATGCCTATGGGTAGGCTCCACTGGGATAGAATGTGGGTTGGAAGGCTTTCCTATAGTTACCTTGAGGGTAAGATAACCATTTGGGCATTTGTTTCTTGATAAAGTTAGGATTAAGTGCATTTACCCCCATTTCTTATAAGTGTGCCATTATAGGACAACATTCCTTGGGATGTTCATATTGGCATATGACACATCCTTTCTCATCTTCGAAGCTTGTTTATGAAAATTTAGCCACCAAGGCCACTTTTTCCTTCTGTCCAAAATCTCTTTTCTTTTTTTTATTTTTTCCTTTGCCGAAGGCTTGCTCAGTTTGTTCCTTCACAATCCTTAAAGCTTTTGCAAACTTCTCATCAATTGAATCCCACATCTTCTCCACCTTAGTTGCTATGTCAATTATAGATTTTTGAATAGATAGAGTCTTCTTCTAAATCACCTAGTTCAAGATCTCTTCTTTCTGTGGGTCACAAACTCTTGCATCCCTTTTTCAAATGGATGAATCTCTATTGTATTCCTCTATTGACTCTCTTTTCCTTAATTCACCCTCTTCCTTGACCACTTGATCAATTAACCTTTGTATCCAATGTACAAACATCTTAGATAATCGACCTTGGGCATAAATCCCAAGGTCTCCCTAGTCTTGTTTTGAAGCTCATCAATAATGTGCCTTAGTTTATAGTTGAGAAAATCCATGGCTTGGGCACATGTGTAATAGTAAATAGTATTGACCCATTACTGCATCAAGGGATTCATGGATGTCTTGCTTCCATCCTTGGATTTGTTTTCTTAGATTTGACACTTGAGAATAAATTTTATATTTGTCATTGAAAAGCTTTGGTATGGTACTTCATCTCTTAATTGATTCTAGTTTAAGTGATCTATACCAGCTTTCAACCTCTATCACAAGTATCCTAGTGAATAACTTTAGTTTCTGCCAATCACTTTCTATGTTTTGTAGGGTGTCGGCATCATGAAATGCTTGAAGGTGGTGTTGAGGATCAACATTGTAAACACCCTCAAACCTGGGCATGTTATTCATGTTTAGCCACTTGATGTGGTTGCCCTTGACATGTCTTGTTGGTATATAGATAGCTTCCTAGATATTGATCATACTGCAGGTTACCATTAGGGGTTCATCATCGTGATCAAGTTCGTGAGCTCTATTGTAGTGGTACCCCCTTTAGTGCTCATACATTTCTTGATCGTCTCTTCTATCCCTATGCCTTCTTGGTTTATGGTCCTCATCTTCTTCATCAGAGTATCTTGGGTGATGGTTATAGCAATCATGAGCTCTTTGTTCTTCCCTGTCATGGTCTTAGCACCTCTATCTCTTCTTGTCAGAGTCCATCGATGATCATGAGGATGAAGATGAAGTTGTAGAAGAATGATGTTAGCTCATCCTCCCTCAATGAATTTGGTATTTCTCCTTGTGAGATTCAGTAGAAACTCTTGGCCTGGAGTTTTATCTATACTTGGAGTCTGTTGGCTCCCTTCTAGGTATCTCTACTAGGGTAGAATGTAATTAAACTTTGACAAGTTTTTCAAGTCGGATGATAGGCATTTGAGAAGGATCCTCATGATTCTGGTGGAGTTTTTCTACAATAAAGGTATCACCATCTAGTTCTTCTAGGACAACTGGAGCATTAACTTACTTCCTCTTGTTACGTGCATGCTTAATTTCCATGATACCATCTCTGTTTATTTTTGCCTCTTTAGGCTAGTAGGGTCTTCTCATGTGCTTAGTCATATGGTATCCTTCCTATACATGGTTCAAATTCATCCCCCTCAAGGCAGTGTGAAGCTTGCTAAGTGCTAAATGCTTTGGAGGTAGGACTATGTTACCTTGTATGTCTCTCCACTTCACCTGTCTATCTTGATGAAAGATGAAAGTAAAATTTGGATAGTATGGATCAATGTGAGTGTATCTGATTTTGGTTTGCATGGTCATCCCTCAATCTTCTTTCTCATTGGTTTTGTCATTACCTCTGTGTAGTTCTTTGACATGTGGTGATTGGTCTTTAAGTGAAGCCATGTTGAAACTATGACACTTGTTAAGTGTGTGTGTGTTTAAATTTATTTAAGGATTATAAGTTTTAACTTTGAATTGATGATACAACAACCTTTATGAAATCAACTACTTAACATGCATTAACTATCCCTAGCAATAGTGCCAATGATGAGTGGTGGAGTAATCCAACACCAATCATGCAAGTCACAAGTGTTCACACATGCGCTGATTGTAATCCATAGATAGACAATGTTGGTATGCTAGTAGTTGAGTTATGTTTGAGACTATTGTCTTTCCACGTGGAGCTAGTGAAGCATAAGTGTATGGCTTAGCTCACCATGAGGCATGTGATAGTTCATGTTGTTAGCCCATTTTACCCCTAGCCATAAGCATAATTGAGAACAAAATTTAATCTAAGTCTAAGTAGATGCAAGTAAGTAAATCTATTGTAACCTAAGGCAATGAGTATCTGGTCCTAATTTTTCATACACACCTTGGACTTCATGCAACTGTTATTAGGCTACCAAGCATTATGCTACTAGGCATACCAAGTAATATCACTAATGGGCTTACCAAACGATTACACTTGAGTGCTTGAAATCAGTCATACTTATTTTGCTTACTATTGACAAGTAAAAGTGAAGTACTTTGGAAATTAAAGTGTTATGTTAAGAAAGTAGTAAACATTATGCTAAGTGAAACAATAAACTAGGAGAATGCTACAATGGTGGGAAATAGCTAGATCTTTATTTTTTTGCATAATTCATGTCCAAGTACAAATTGCTTGAACAAAGATTTCATTCACTATGTCACACCACATTGCAAGCATTCACACTTCTAATCAGTAAATCTAAATTAGAGAAAAGAAATTGCAAGAGTCTAGTTACTACCAAAATGAAAAGTTTGTGGATCGTGCACTCAAGTGTTGTATTTATAGGATTGCATACATCTCCAGACATTGTATCAATGATGACATATCAAGGGGATCAACATCAAATCAACGACATCATTACTACAATGTCGAATTGACCAAAAATTTGGCTTCATTAATGCTACTACAAACTAGAAAGAAAATAAGTATAGTTCTAATGCTATACTACTAAAAAACTCAAATATTTAAATTTTAAAAATTTATTGTATCTTTATAACAACAAAATCCTTATTAATAGGCAAGATGACCTAAGAAAAGAAAATTCTAGGCATTACAATATGGAATAACTGGTACAAAAAATAGAAAAAGGGCTAAAAGAACTCACTTGGTTTTTCATAATTCAAACTCAATGAAGATGGGTACACTACATGCACTCTACAATGCTCACAAACCAAAATCAACACACATGCTACTATCATAATTGCTATGTGCAAAACATCCTCAACACCACATTCGGAGCTTTTGCTTCCTAGGGTAGGATGTCAAAAATTAAAAAAACTAAAGCTACACAAAAAAGTAATAGCAAAGGCTTCCTAATTCTAGGTATGGCTTTTTCTAAAACCACATTGATGTGAAGTGGATAAAGTGAGAAGGATAGGAGACAAGGCTCTAGATTCACCAAGTCTAGTCTAGAAAATCCTAACTTATTAACCCTTATTGAAAAATAAAAAGGTAACTAAATAATTCATAAGAAATACTAATTACTAACCTACTAACTATTCTAATTTAAAACTAACACAACACAAAACTTACTAACTACTAATAAAACATGCTATAGAAACTATCCACATAACCTTAAGGCTAAAATAAAAATACCACATAGCATAGTAGCAATAGCCAATTAATGCTAACACATAAAAAATATTAAACATAAAATATACTAGTAAATAATACTGACTAATACTAAGTATGCTAACTTACTAAAATAAATACCATAGTTAACCATATCATCAATAATACTAACTATATAAATAACAATAAATAATACTAATAAGGATAATATAATTGCATCACAATACACACATCATGCACCTATTGAAGTGTTATCCCTAAGCCATAGCCACATTTATGGTACCTATCACTAGTCCAACTAAGTGCTAGCTATGGAGTACTTATCACACAAATGTGATAGATACACACAAATATGCCAACTATGGAGTATAAATAGCATTGAAAATGAACATCATAGTTTCTTACAATGTTCTACATTTGGTACTTTAACCATAGAAAAGATATTACAGTTACAAATTTTATTGATGTGTTTTAAATCTTACTAAAAATACTTGGTAATTTTTTAAATGATATTTTTAAAACTTATAGCAAGTATATTTCTTCTATTCAATAAATCTAAAAGATCTACGAAACAATAAAATTTTAGTTTGAACTTGAGATTTACAAATAATTGAAATCAAAATTAAATAATTCTAGTTCTTCTCTATCGTCATTGACCTGGCAACCATGAAATGAATACCTTTTTCGTAACTTTGTATTTAACGCATTTGAAAAAGTGATCACTGGGCAGCCGTAAGACCTCTGGAAAGCCAAAAGAAATGGCCACTCCCAAATTAGTCTTGCTCTATTTGTTTGCCAGCGGAATATCTGATGATGGCCGTATGTCAGCTAAGTGACAATAGAAGGGATGAAACGAGGAAGAAAGCAGAACTAGTCGAGTATTCGTTACCATTACGTCAGCTGCTAAGTAACAATAGAAGGGAAGAAACGAGGAAGATATCATAACAAGTCAGCTGCTAAGGAATGGTAGAGAATAAAAGAGGGAGAAACCATGAAATTTGAATCGAGTGTTCATCTAAATGGACTTTTTATGTGAGAAATGTCAAGGGGCGATTAGGACATTGGTTATAACATGGCCAAAAAATAAAAAAGAGAAAAAAAAGACTGGGTAAAAGAAGAAAGGCAGCCAGCTGTGTTTGTATGATAAAGGAAGGGTGCACATGGCACATACCATAAGTCATGGTACCAACCTGTAATGTTGTTAAATGCGTTACACCTCCATTGGATGCCGCCATCATTTGCACGGCTGCAACTTTCTCTTTTCTGATCAACCTTCTGTACCTTTTTTTATGTGGACCCATCAAAACCAAAAGGCTTTTGTAGACACTCTAATCCTCTCATTCAACTCCCATTGGACAATGCCCTTTCAAACTTAAAACTGCCATTTTTGGGTGTTTAGTCCTGTCCTGAGGCTTTGTTTCTGCTTAAGCGGCTTCCGCCCTTGTCAGATCCTCCATTAAAACAACCACCCACTTGTTATCTAAGCCTCCTGCTACTGCTGTTGTTGCATCACAGCCTGGCATTCACTGTATTGCTAGGTTAGGGTTTCTTTGCTTGAAAGAGTTTCTCATCTTTTGGCTCCTGCATTTTTCCTAGTTGAGTGAGTTTGTTTTTTTAAGTTCCAGTCTCCTCCCTTTTTCCTTTTGGTTCAGGGCTGTGCTGATTCCGCATTGCAGAATGGCCAAGTTTAAGGTTATGGGTGGGGCTCTGATTGCGGCTCTGATGCTTTTTGTGCTTCTGGGTTGTGCTGCAAATGCCCAGATCAGTACAGACTGGCTTACTCCAATGGATTTGGGCATAGAATCCTCATCGGCTGCAGCAGATATGTGTGATTTGGGGCTTGGAGAATGTGGTGGGTTTAAGGATCAAGAAGAAGTTGCAGAGGGAGAAGATTCGGGAGAACATGCAACAATCCGAGGAAGAATGCTGTACAGGTACAGATACTATATCAGTTATGGAGCTTTGGCTGCTAACAGAGTGCCGTGTCCCCCTAGGTCCGGTAGATCTTATTATACCCGCAACTGTTACGGTGCTGGAGGACCTGTTCGTCCTTATCACCGTGGCTGCTCCCGCATTACTCGTTGCTACCGTGATACTCAGTGAGAGCCTGCGCATTATCATCTGCAAATACCCACAATCCTCTGTTCTTGTTTTCTCCAGTTCTTAGCTTTCCTGGAATTTTCTTCTGCAAATTTCTTTTGGGTTGGGTTTAGATAAAAAGTATATGTCTTTTGGGGTTGTATCCTTAGGCAGTGAATAAATATTGTCCTTGTCCTTGTTTGGCAGATTCTCTCTGCTTGTTTTTCACAAATCTTGCTAATGAAAAATATCTGAAGTTTGTGTATTAAGCTGTTGTCTGAGCGGATGATCTTCCCTAGCATGTCTGGTACTGCTCCGTGTTTTGTATGTCATACGGAATTATTGGTGGTTAATGTTCTTGGTTTTTGCATTTTTGGTTGATGCACCAGTGTCATCAAAAAATGTGCATTCATGAACCCAGCCCCCATTGTACTTGGTCGACTATTTTTTAAGCTTTTCCTGTAAATCTCTGCATAGTTCTTTTCAGTGACTGCATTAAGGGTTTGACAAGTTTTGCCCGTTAAGCGACAGAATTCAGTTGCGCTTTTTGAACCGAGTTAAATTACGAATTTCCAAAACTTCGTAATAAGTATAATTACGTTTATGATACAGTGGGTTTTAGAAACTCATCTTTTGAGTTCGGCAAGGATTTGGTGGTGTTTTACTACAGGAAATCTGGTATTTGTCATTTTTGTTCGTACTTGAAGAATAAGTTTTCGTGACTGTATGAATCGGTTCACATACGAGGGTTGGGAACTCAACCTCAGTTTTACTGTTGATATGGATTTTTAATGACTTCTGGACCTGTTAACTATGAGTGATGTGAGAGCGATAGTACATATATTTAGTATATAGTTTTAACTGTCTCATGGGCATTAATTTAAATATTAATGCCAGCTTTGTTCTGATAACGGAATTGAAAATAGTGTTAAAGTTTTATCAGAATACTGTGTAAGTTGTATTAAAACTCAAACTTTCTTGTATGAGTGGGGTACTCTGGGGTTACCCGAGAAAGGCAGCAATTATGGTATCCAGGGGGAACTTGAGAAGGCCCAACAGATTCCCAATATATGAGTCAAACTGGTTATCCTGTCGATGATATCTTAAAATCATAATTTTAATGTCTAATCCTTTACGTGATTTTAGTTAGCAATCAATTTCGACATTGAATAGGAAATGCCGAAATCAACGGCAGAAAGATTTTGTCAAGCTCCCACTCCGACCAATTTTTGTATTCAAACGTATGATTTGATTGCCATTAAAATTGCTCACTATATACTGATGCAACAGATAACACATTCCCTACACCCGTTCAGTCAGTCGTTGATGTTACTAATTCCCATTCAAATTATGCCTTCATGGTAAATTCAAAAATGAAGTTATCATCACTTATTTATTTTTAAACTGTATCATTTTCAAGGCTCTTACCCCTGAAGAATTTCCGGCATCTCGTTTTTCAAAACCATCGTTTGAAGTGAGGGTAAGATGATTTTTTAAAGTGAGGGTAAAGATGATTTCCGACATCTCTTTTTAAAGACATATCAGGACCTGCCATTCCAGAAATGGGCATTGCAAGATGAGCATTCAGAAGTATTGAGCCTTTGAATGATAACCATCTTTTTCTTCAAGAAGCATGTACCCAAAGGAAATGCATCTTCTTGTATTTTCTTGCCTCGTCCCTATGATTTTCCTCCGGTTAAAACATTTCGTGAAACTAACGTATTTCTACGGCTGGCAAGTCACGTTGGAGAAATAGACGTTCTTGTTATATTGGAAAAATAAACCATCCTTGTAACAATGTTGCATTCAGCACCCCAAAGGAATTCATTGAGATTCAATGGATCAAGGGTGGAAGACCAGGGGAATACACCTTTACCATGCAACCAACCCTTGGAAGGGAGCAAGCACCTTTACCATGCAACCAACCCTTGGAAGGGAGCAAGCAGCACAACTTCTTATCTTAATAGGAGAGAATGTGCCTCAAGGAGAACTAGTAAGTTTTGAACGAGGATTTAGCAAACAAGTACACAAGCAACCTTGTAGACATCATTAGTGGAAGGGGAGAAGATGCATTTACAAAGGAATGCTTCATCCTTAGACCTCTTATAATCTAGTACAAAGTTTGGCAAGGCACCACACCAGAACTATCTAGTCTTGGCTGCCTATATATCTACAACCACTACAAAATCAAGGCCATGTAGTTCTCCAAGTGAGGGTAGTATGAAGAGGATTTAGAAAGGATGCAATAAGAGGGAGTCTTGTTGTTGGCTTGGTGCTACCAAGCTAGGATGGGTTTTCTAACACTTGAGTGTCACTCAAGGGCACCTTAGAGTGTTCCATGGTCCTCGAACCATGGGGAGAGCCTAGGAGAACTTTTATCTTGAGACATTTCTCACAATTCTTCCCTACACAAAAAAAGTAACGTCCTCGAAGTAGAGCCTAGGATAACTTCAAGAGTACACTTCAAGTATGGGTTTGGAGCTCTGTCAACTCTAAGGAGTCTCTCAACTCAACTGATGCTAGGCTTGAAGGAAGGTACCAACACCAACACCTAATGTCTTTCCATCCAAGACCTTGCATGAAATGCAAAGGGCACTTGGAGGAACCCAAAGACTTTCACTACTTTGTGACGAGGGATAAGTCCAACCCAAAGGGCCATCGTCTCTAAGGTGTCTCCTAGATCTAGCCTTTATCGGTCTAGAGAATTGTCTTCCTGCATAGACCTATATCTATGCAAGAGGACATGCTCTTCTTTTACAAGTTGAGTTGAATTTCCTTCCAAATGGCATCTTGGCACTCATTGATTCCCTTGATTTTCTTTTTCATTGATTTTGACAGCTCACCAGGGTCACTACCCATCCTAGTGATGGACTTGGGAACCAAAATCAAGAGAGAACATGCTCCAAAAGAGCCATGTCTCCACAAGCAACTTAAGCTTGCTAGAACCTCAGGTTCTACTTCTTGCATCAAGACCCATGGGGTCTCACTGGTCTAACCATCTATGTACTAGATCACCACATCTATACCCTCTACATATTTTCTTTTGTTTTTCCACATCAACATCTGTTTAGGTTGGTAGGAGAGGACTCGAGCATGATCTCTCTTCGAAACCAGTTACAGATGTAGATCTCTTGAATTTGACCTTGCCGTCCGCAAATGCACTAGCAGTGTAATCCACATTTCATCAACCAACAGTATCCTATATTCACTGCAAGAGAGAAGATCCAAAATTTGTTTGGAAAGCTTCTCTAAGAGGCTATCAAAGCATCTTGACCTAGTCTGTCATCGACATCCTTTGAGGTTGTCCAACATTGAGAAACTTGCTCAAGTGCTTGGACAAGTGGAGGATGGTTGGGCAAGCAACCCCAAGACAGTCCTTCATACACACGTCTCATGCCAACCACTACCACATGGTCCATTACAATTGCTATGCCTCGTTTATGAGAAAGGATTAGTTGCACTTGCATCTTATAAGCTATCCTTTCCACTCTAAGAGATGGAACATGCTCCATTTTATGAATTCTTAGTCTGAGGAAGTATGTAGAATCACTTCTGAGGACAACCACTATCATGAATTTTCTAAGGAACATCTAGGTTCATAGAATTTGAATTTTCCTACCATGCTAAGAACAACCACAACTCATGATCAACATCTTTCATTGGATTTTTGAACCCAAAGGGAAGATCCTCATTGGGAGGCTTCTTCTGTAGGTAGGTACAACAACCCAACTACACCATAGCCATGGTACATGCCCAAGTAGTCTACATAGCTGACACAACCATATTGTCAAACTATTACCAGTTGAGGGAAGACCTAGATCCATAGGTCTTACTCACATTTCATTTCACCTCAAAGCTCAACTTAACAAGTCAAAGAGTTCATCCCCCAAACTTCCATAAAGAGGGGTTCCATTTCATCATAGGAGGTTTGGGTTTTCATTTCATACACACTAGTTCATTCCATTTACAACAATTGTGGTGCACAAGGTCACACCATTGCCTATTACCATCGGACCCAAACAACGAACTCAAGAGTCAACAAGAATAGTTGTCCATAGGAGGACTAGGTCCTTAAGACAATTGAAAATCACAACGAATGGGCATTACCATCATCAACTACCAACTCAAAACAACCCATGATTCATCCCTGAAGGATTTACAATAAGGGAGGTCTACTAAAGAGCCCCAACTAGGAAGTCCCTCTGAAGCCCCAAACTAAGAGAGGGTACATGAGATCACACCTTGCTTACAAGAGAAGAGGCATATATATTAAGTCTACATCAACTGCATGGTCTCACAAAGGAGATTCCATTAATTCAAATATGGTAACAATATCCTATCTATGAAAACAAGCCCTAAGAGTTTAGGCACATGGGACCACTACTTGGAACAAGTCCCAAACATTAATTGCTTCTGAATCCATCTAGGGAATAACTGTCTTGATACAACCCACTTTATTCTTGCAGAATTTGAAGACAACATCCATGAGAAAGAAGAATGGGTCATGCCATATGGCTAGAGAGTGACTATGTACTAGAGTGCTTGATCATGTTATCCCACCAGAGAAGTTGGGACACTGACATAATTCAATAGTACACCAGAGAAATGGGGCAATATACCAAACAAATGGGGTGATACACTGTAGTACACCAGAGAGATGGGGCAATACACCATAGCCTACAAAGCACCATAAACCCCCAGTCATGAATGCATAGGCTTAGGTGTTTTTTAGCATATATAGGTCCACCATGTAGGGCCTCCAAGAGAAATCAATAATTTTGAACTATGCATCATCTGTTCCAGGATGGACAACCATCTCAATGCTTGCAAAAACTACCCCATAGACCACATCCAGCCATGGAATAGGGAGTCTAGGTGTTGGTACCTAGAACTCAACTCTAACCCGTAGCCAATCACAATAGCATCACCTTGGATTTGAATATTTAGTCTACCATTGCAACTCACATGGGCACCACAAGCCACCCACTATCAAGATCAAGTTCATCAAACCAATTTGTTTGAATTTCATGCTATATTCCACCATTAATCACCCATGAATAAGATTTTTTCTAGTTAGGGAACCTAGAAGGAAGAGTTCCACAACTTATCCTATCTTAAGAATGTTCCCCAAAGGACACACCATCATGGCATGCCAATATCACCAGGAACACAAAGCATTAGTTTGAGAGTACCTCAAGCAAGGACTTGCCCAGGCCTCCTCATTACAACACCATGTACAAAAATAGGATTTTCCATAAGGCTTTTAGAAGATCTCATATTAGGGCACAAAGGCCACTTACAAACATAGAGAGGAGGTGCTTCAAGGATGAGCATAGAAAAAACACCGTACATCAAGTTTGTCCTTGTCACAGGGTGTGGCACAGGCCTACAATAAAGGAAATACTGATTCACATAGGGAAACAACATCTAGCACTTATGTGTGCATGATCTATGAAAACTGAGTACATCACAACAATATATTACAACCTTACACACCTAATGATAGGAATACATTTGGTGGGCATAATACATGACATTTGGGAATGCTACCCAGTCCTAGAAGGCTATAGGACAAACTAGCCAAGCCCATCCTAAGCTTAAGGATTTAGGCCACCAGGAGCAACACCAAAGTTGTATCATGCTATTTTGAGAAAAACCTCTTTGTTTTTGCACAAACATGAACAAAGGTTGCACTGCACCCACTACAAGATTGCCATCGAAAGAAAACAAATCGAGACATGAATGCAAAGAATGAATAACATAGAACGCTAATTGAGAATCCACCACTTGCCACAGTGGGACCTCAAGGCATTGGCCACTCTTGGGCCATCAGTATCTAACATGGCCAGGGATATTGTTCTATGCCATTTGCTAATCCAATATTGTTAGTGCTCACCCAGCACTAAGAGGCAAACAAATCATAATGTACCAATTGCTCCACCACAACAAGGGTATTGATAAATCCACAATCCAATGTTGGGATTCCGAGATCAAGTAACCAATTCATGAAGGCCTCAAGAGCACACATATCTTCCCATAGACATAGTGCTCACATAATTAGATGAGGTCACCATTACTCGCATATTTGTACCTATGCTGCTTACAAGTCTGAGATAATAGCTTGGAAATAGAGGAGTTACCAAAGATAGGATCAACACATTAGCCTCATACAACCATCAAACATGATCACATAATAGAGAAATATCAGTTTCACAACATCATAGAGAGCAAGACCTTAGCAAAATACATAGAGATCAATTGTGCAAAACAAGATGGATCAATTAGATACATGTATACAAAAGAATTTTTCATAAGCCACACCAAGAGAGAGAGAGAGAAATGAAACACTCAAAATTTCAAGATTCACATACAACAAACATTCCTAGCCATTGACACTAGTTCCCACTAGGATCAAAATCTCAACAACTTCACAAGAGGCATGGGCTCTAGAAAATCATTATCTCAACTCGAAACATAAGGAGGGAGATCAAGGTCTAGCCAACAACAGGTCTCAACAAAACTCTAATTCTCACTATGAAGAGAAACATCAGAGAGGATGCATCCACAAGGGAAGACTCTCATCAAAACCAACAATAGGATGACTTGCTCCAGAAGGTCTCCAAAACAAAATATCCAAAGAAATGTTACCATTCAAGGAAGTGATGCCATGAAGCCAAGGGCAACACAACTAGCTTAAACAAGAACACACAACACTTGAAGATTCGCAAGAAGGGAAACCATGCCCAAAGAACAAGAGGTTATCAAAATAAGGACCACAACAATTTGGTCTTGGGATGGCACACAGGGCCTCAAAATGCATCCTTAACAATTCCAACAACAAGTCATCACATAGTGTAGAGAAAAAAACCTTGTGTTATGAATGATAAAAATGGCAAGAGAGACACACATGTAGAATTTGAAAATGCAACTAAGGAAAGACACGCTACATGACTAGACAAGATACAATTGCAAACATGAGTGTACAAAGTCTACCAGCAATAGTCGAATAAGGCTCACCAAAAGCAGATGTTTGAAGGCCCTCCATATTGAGGTACTTAGGAGCCCACATGTCCCAATTTGTAATTTCCACACTCACTGTATATACAGTGAGTGGGGGTGCAAGGATAATGCATCCTACATAATCCAATCAATGCCATCTCAATACATCTCATTTGGGTGGAGACAAAAGTAGAGACTAGGTCTAATTCATTCCAAATGAACCATTGGAGACTAGAGACGAGAGCTCCCCAAGAAATAGCAATTTATAGTTGCCAATAGAACTCTCCTATGTGATATCAAAGTAAAACCACAACTAGTCCAACCACAAGTAAACCAATGGAGGATGACACCAAAACACACTTGTATACATTCTCTAGAAGAACAACATACATTAGTTGCTCACAACATAACATTGGCCTTGTAATGAAAAGCTTAAGAGTCTTACCATAAGGTAACTCTTCAAAGAATACATAAGGATATGATCCTATATCACCTAGATATCTATTCAAAAGGACCATAAATAGAAAACCTTTATGGTATAACATTGCTAGAGGATACATGCTTATCACAACATGATTACAAAAATGCTTTGATACCACATGTAACAATGTTGCCTTGATGTTGTCTGGAACCTTAAGGAATTTACTAAGATCCAATGGATTTAGGGTGGAAAACTTGGGGAATACACCTTTAACAAGCAAGAAACCCTTGAAAGGGAGCAAGTAGCATAACAACTTCTTAATAGGAGAGAATGCACCTCAAGGAGAACCACTAAACTCTAAATGAGGACTTAGCAAACAAGTACACAAGCAACCTTGTAGACATCATCATTGGAAGGGGAGATGATGCATCTACAGGGGGATGCCTCACCCTAGACCCCTTACAATCTAGTACAAGGTTTGACAAGGCACTACACTAGAACTATTTAGTCATGGCTACCTACATATTTGCGACTATTGTAGAATTAGGGCCATGTAGTTCTCCAAGTGAGGGTAGTATGAAGAGGACTTAGAAAAGAATGCAATAGGAGGAAGCCCTACTGTTGGCTTGGTATTGCTAAGCCAAGATGGATTTTCTAACATTTGAATGCCACTTAAGGGCACCTCAGAGTGTTCCATGGTCCCTAAACCATGGGAAGAGCCCAGGAGAACCACTATCCCAAGACATCTCTTACAATCCTACTATATTGGAAATAGTTTTGAATCCTATGTATTTTCTTGGTTAGGGAATTGAAATATTTTGGCATGCTTCTAAAATTTCTACGATCGTATGCCTTCTCTATTTATCTTTGATGAATTTTAATAAAAATAGGCTAAGCTTGGAACAAAGCTTTGCTGGTAATTCTAATGATAGGTGGACTTCCCAGGAATTGATCGAGTGTTTATGCATCATGTGCAGGTTTGTGTGAATTTATAGTCTTGATTTTCTAGAGTCTTAAATTTCTACTCTTTTGTCTCCCTAAGACAGTAATGTTTGATATAATTATGTGAGAATCAAATAATTAATGCTATAGGTAGCTTTGGATGAATAACAAGGGGTAGTTCCTTTCACAATGAGATGATGTGATGTTTGCATGGCTGAAAGACATGTGATGTTGTGTGAGTTTTTTAGGTCAAAAATGCACATGAAATTTGAATTTTATATATAGAAGCTTTGTGTTTAAGTAGAATATAGCCCAAAAAGAAGGGGATCTTTCACTTGAGATATCATATATTATTTTTATTTTATTATTTGTAATTTTTGTCAAGTGATAAAACATTTTTGTAGAAGATAACATTGCTATTTTGTTATTTCTAACCTCCGTCATGTTTATGATAAAACACAGTTATAGAAGGTAATAATAGTGATTATATTAGATAAAAAATTTTCGTTGAAGTAGTGATTGAGCATGGAATTTGGAGTGGATAGAGAGTCATGTTGGTGATTATTGTAAGAGGTTAATATAAATGGGAAAATTTATGGTATTTAGAACTTATGTCATGTCTATCATAAAATACTATATAGTAGAAAATAGATGTTTGTTGCTATATAGTATAAAGATTGCTTATTGCAATAGTGTTGAACATACAATTTATAGCTAGCAGGGAGTTAGTTTAGTGATGGCTGTAAAGGGTTAGTTTAGGTTAAAAAATTTCATGGCATAGTTTGGTGCAGCTATCAAGGATTAGTTTAAGTTGAAAAATTTCATGGATTAAAGAATTTATAAGTATTGTGCTTTTTATTATTGAAGATTTTGAGATTGTTTTGATAGTTGGTTTTATGGCCATTCAAAGCTTGAGATAATAGAAATTCTTTATTGTAGCACTTGACAATTTTAGGTTTAAAAGAAAGATTTTATTGTATGATTCTTTGCATACTTGATAGTCCTCTTCAATCCTTTTGGAATAACATTGTTACTTATCATGGCTAGTTAGAGTGGCAATTTTTTGTTTCTTGAGTACCTTGTGATTTACATTAAATACTAAGGTTGCATGTGATAAAATTTCCTACAATATAGGCTAACAGAAACATTTTTTAATTTAAATTTAAGAATTTGCAATCCTATAGAAGTGAGTGAGGAGGAATTAACAATTTAGTGGTATGAATATTTCTTTCAAAAAATGTTTAAAAAGTACATTATGAGATTGGAATGGAGAAGCCAATCGTAACAAAAGAAGTAAAAACCAAGGGAAAGTACAATGGATATTTATGATATCAAACCATTAACTCTAATATGCATTGAAGATTTGGTGTGTACTTGGGTTTTAATAGTAAAAGCATAACTATGATCTTTCTTTTATCTTTAGAGAGTTTTCTCCCTTTAATAAGAAGTGAAAACCCATCAGGGCACTTCTAAATGAGAGAAAGGCCTCAACCTTTTCTTACCTTAGAGAGAAGGTTTTTCAGGATTGGCTAGAAAGATGAGAACCTAAAAAAGTATTCCTCAAATTATTGAGATTTTTTTTATCCTTTCTCTTTGTTGATCTATTATACTTTGAATTTTTTAAATATTATTATTCATTTTTTGGTTGTCATATGTACCATGGTAGATCCTTAGTTGTATTTCAAAATTCTAGATAGAATGGAAAACTATGTATTAAAGATTGGTAAGGTTCATTATTGATGTTTTTATACTTGTTAATTATTAATGCATAGTAATAACCTAGAGCTTAGCCTTAGTGCTCATATGATGTTTTATTTTCTCTTATTTTCTTGGAAGTATTCATTGTTAAATAAGCAATAAGTATTAACATAGTTTTATTATACAAATGTATGAACTCTATACAAGGATTTAATTATCTCATTGTGATTATCAAAATTACTCACTTACGGCTTTTCCAAAGCAATGTATTTGTTCTTTGTGCCTATGATGAGCTCTTCTATAGTTGGATCGGTTGTATCGCTAGTTTGTCACCTCATCTATGACTCACCTGTATGTCATACTCCTAGGGGTAGGCTTGGGTGATTCAAGTATCCATAAGCAAAATGGTGAACTCAAGAGTTTATCGCCTTTTCCCTTGATAACCCAACTTCTTCCTTAATCAATACCTATCACCTATTAATTTCTGGTACATCCACAGAACATAATTTCTTTCTAACATAAAGCAAAAATACATAAGGGCTCCAACATCTCTTTCATTAAAATGAAATGATATTTGTACAAACTTTACAACTTTGACTCATACAAAGATAAGGAGAAAATGTTTGTACATGGATGAGACCCCTCACCTTACTCTAGTGTTAAGAAAGGATTCTCAACTCCACTCATACAAATGGAATAAGAATAGAAAGAGAAGTGGGAAAAATCAACAATTGCCTTAACGGAGTGAGCAATCAAGTAGTAGGAAAACATAGATTTCAGACTACCCTCCTCAATTATTTGGAAGAATAAAGCCCAACACCTCAAATTATACAAAATATGGGTACATTTAATAGAGAGACAAGGGCCATCAATGGACCTTAAAAGTCTTCACCTACTAGGTAGGTGGCTCCAAAGTCCTTACCTACTGGGTAGATGGCTCTCAAGGCATCCTTGTTGAATTTCTTCTTCAAACTTCACATGTTGATGGTAGGTGTAGATCATTTCTCCCTGTATGTTGAATTTTATGGGTGCTCTTTATGGCCAATTTTGACACAGAATTTCATTTAAGCCATAACTTACATGTTTGAAACCTATTTTACACAAACTAGGGGTCAAGCTCAATTAATTCAAATGTTTCGAACATGATGGTGTAGTTAAAGTTTTCATTTGAGATCATTTAATCATGATTTTCGATCATACAAAATAAGATATTCAAAAATATTATTAATAAGATAGAACATAATATAGATGATAATAATTGACTAAAATATACTTACTAGTGATTTAATATAAAGTAAAATACAGTTTATTTATTAAGAAATATTACTACTTTAGGTGCTCATCATAGTCCCCAACTAGCATTTTGCAAGTCCCCTAGCAAAATAATGCAAAAGAAATAATGAGTATCAAAAACTTATTAAATATTTTTCACAAGGAAACTAAAGTACTTGAAGGAAAACCTTGATTGTTGGTCTTTATTGGTCATATATTGAGTAACTAACCATGAAACTCTTATTATTATTTATAAAATTAGTCTTTTCTCTTCCTTCTTTTTAAAGTAAAAGCTTACATCCAATGCATTGAGCAATTTGAAGTNATTTTTAGTTTATTTTATTTTTGATCTATATTACACATCATTATAGACTTCCTAAGTATTAACCTATGCCAAGTTGGCTTCTGGTAGATTTTCCTATTTAGTAGCTAGGATGCTAAAATTTTTAGAGGTATCCCATCCTTGTTCAACTTGTTTAACTATACTAACATGTTAGATGTCTCATTCCCTACAGCCCCCTGTACTGTCTGAAATTGTCGGTGGCTGAAATGAAATGTACGTCGAGCGATTTACAGATAGACACAGAAGACCTTACCTTCACTTGAGGGTGAGCTGGAACTGATGAAGGTAGAGTACCTTGGGTGGTCCGCACGCGGATCAGACAAGGATTTCCCCAAACATATGACAATGTGCGATATGCCGGGTTATACGTAAAAGGTATGAAAAATGTAAATCGGCATGCACGAATGTAAACAAGAGATAAAAAAAATGCAAACGAAAATTGTAACAAATCTTGGCAGAAAATGCAGCAATATTATTGCATAATAAAAATTACAATGCACCCGTCTAGACATAGTTGTGAATCTGACACAAGGCAGATGAAGAGCCCCGGTGAATGCAGGGGTGTGATAGCATGCTGGTTCAAATTGCAGGCACATCGTAGAGGCTGTATGCTCAGCGTGCAGGGTCCAAGTCCAGCGTACAGGATAGGTGTCGCGAGTGTTCTCGGTGTGGATTCCCCAGATTTTTTGTAAAGATTTCCTCTAGTTCTCCCTTCCATTTGGTCAAAAATTAGGGGTTTTTGTACAAGTTTGGGCACTAAACTTGGATATGAGATGGGATGATTGGCTGTGGGATGCAAAATTTTTGGATCGGATGACATGTGGAGTGTCGACTANACTAAACTTGGATATGAGATGGGATGATTGGCTGTGGGATGCAAAAATTTTGGATCGAATGACATGTGGAGTGTCGACTAGGTGCAACCGAATGAAATTTTACAAGTGTGCAGCGTGCTGCATGCCAACATGTGCTGCTGCACGTCGGCGTGTACACGTTGGCATGTGAACTCAGCATACAGACTTGACTAAAACAAAAGAATTCATTTTTACAAACTACTGTTACAACAGGAAGTATCCAATTCACCCCTTAGATTTGGGCTCGGATGTCACGAGAATGCTGCTTGCAGATATTCTTGGACTTGATCTGACATGGTTTTGCCGACGTCTTCCACTAATGTATGCTATGCTGCATGCTGGATGGTGCATGCTGGGCATACACGCTAGGTGTGCACGCTGGATGATGCATGCTGGGCGTGTAAATTGGGCGTATACGTTGGATAGTAAAAACCAAGTATTTTGAGCTCAAGATCTGGCAAGGTTCGACGTCGAATGTTGCCGTAGTCTACTGTGGGTCTCGAGGAACCATTTCTTGCTTGGTTCGACTCCGTTTGAAGTTGCCTATGAGGTCCTCAAGTTTTAGTCATGTTGGGGAGCATCATGACTTAGCTTGATTCTTGTCGGAGAAGTGCTAAGCTCAGAATTTTGTGGTGTTTCATTGGCCCTTCTTTGTTGGCGCTTGGAGGAATCAACCCAAGAAGCGTCGACAAAGAAGTACAAAACACCACAAGTGACTTGGTAGAAACATTGTCCTTTGATGCTTGGCCATACGTCATCGCACCGTGTTCAGAAGTACATGGAATTGAGGAAATGAAATTTGTAGCTGGGTAGGGGGACGGCAATTATGGGGATTGGGAATTGATCAAGGAATTGTGCATGGTGAAGGGGATGCTCTGGTGTGTGTATGGGTCATGTTGATCCTTTTCAATAGCCATTGTCTAGCAGACTTAGGACCAAGACATGAGGTGTACGTCCTTTAGTGGAACAAGACTCTTGTTCAGTGTTTAAGAGGACTTGTTGGCATAACCAAAGCCACGATGATGATGTGTTACGTTCTTTGGAGGAACAGGGCCTCTGTTCGGTGTTAAAGGGAACCTGTTGGCGGAGAGCCAAAGCCACGCAATGAGATGTTACTTGAGCATTTGAGACATGAGTACTTGCTTCCAAGACAATTGCCTTCCCGCCCAGGGCTTATATGGGAAGTGCTAAGGGTCTTCCCTTTTTTTTTTGTAAGAGCTTTGTTTTGATCTTGTACTTATTGCTCAAGTGCCATGTTGTGTGTTGCAACTACTTAAAAGTGTTGCAGTGCGCAATAGTGTGCTCAATGTTTTGGAATGCACTGGGTGTGTCTGGGGTATGACTGAGTAGAGTGTGTTGAGGAATAGATGAGAAGTATAGCGAAAAATGTACTAGTGAATGGCTTGATTAACCTGGTTACGTGTGTTAGGCACAATGTGATACCTTGCCGCTATGACGAAGTGCATTATCATACGAACACCTCTGAGTGTCATCCTGCAAACACAACGTCAAGAAGACAGGAAAACCACAAGTGAGTGAGTAAGACTAGGCTTGAATAGAGATTGATGAAGAAAAGGCACCAGATGAGGTTTTAGGCACTAAATGCGAATGGCAGTAATATCGTTAAGATCAGCTGGTGATGAGTGTGGTAGTGGCTCTGATGAAATTTGAATGCAGCTATAGATCGGGAGACTGGGGATGAAGTAGCTAGTTTATAGTCGTAGCGGACTATCGTGGGTTAGTTTTATGTCATAACCCATTGGACGATGCTGGTTTATCGTCGTAGTAGATGGTACACTGCTAGTTTATAGTCTTGGCAGACTGTGAAGAGGCAAGCTAGTTTATAGTCTTAGCGGACTCTGATAAATAGAACTATGGTAGTTTAAAGTCATACCGAACGGGTGCTAGTTTATTGTCATTGCGGACAAACTGTGGTGCCAGTTTATTGTCCTAACACCAGGACGTTGTGTGGTATCAGTTTACCGTCATGATTCTAGGATGAGCTATGGTATCAGTTTACCGTTATGATTTTAAGACGAGCTGTGTACCTGAGTTCATATTCAAACGTAGAATGATTTCAAGTACAAGTGGTTCATCAGATGTGCGAGTTCATTACCGTTGATATCGGCTAGTTTAAATGCTCCATTGTCGAATGCTTTGGTGACCAAGTAGGGTCCTTCCCAATTGGCTGAGAATTTCTCCAGGAGTTCCCGAACAGCTTTGGGTACGAGGTCGCCTTCCTTAATCGAGCATTTACAGATATTGTACTGATGGCATCGTCGTTGCTGCTTTTGGTACCATTCAATCTGATCAAGCGTACGTGTGCGTTCCTCCTCCACCGAGTCCAAGTCAACAATGCGCAAGTCATTTTTTTGATCTTCATCGAGGAGTCCGGAGAGCGTGATCCTTAAGGATGGTACCTGCAGTTCCAAAGGTAAAATCGCTTCTGAACCATAAATAAGACTATATGGCGTTTTACCTGTGGAAGTCCGATGCGTAGTGTGATAAGCCCATAGTGCGTATAGTAACTGTTCATGCCATTTTCTCTTGCTCTACATAAGCATCTTCTTTAGCACTGAGATGATGATCTTATTTGTAGCTTCGGCTTGTCCATTACTCTGAGGGTAGTAAGGGGATGAAAATGAATGTTTGATCCCTAGGCTTTCATAGAAAGTTCTAGTTTTGGCACTGCTGAACTATGGCCCATTATCAGTGATGACGGTCATCGAGATGCCAAAACGGGTCACGATGTTTTCTAGAATGAAGTTGTAAATATGTTTGGATGTGGTCTTTCTAAGGGGAATAGCTTCTACCCATTTTGTGAAATATTCAGTTACAATTATGATGAAGCTATGTTCCGTGGAAGACGGGGGAGTTATTGGTCCAATGATGTCTAACCCCCATTTCTGGAAAGGCCATGTGATTTGAGCTGTATGCAATTCATTGGGTGGGACATGTATGAGATTACCATGCTTTTTACACATATCACACGTTTTGACCTTGGAGACATAGTTGTACTCCATGTGTGGCCAATAGTATCCTAGACGCCTTATTTTGGTTGCCTTTGCTTTGGGTGCTATGTGCCCTCCGCAGAGTCCTTCATGTACTTGTTCCACAATGGTCTGGCCATCTGTGCTGCTAACGCATCTTAACAAGATGCCTTCGTAGGATCGATGACACAACGTTTCACCTACCAATGCATACTATTGAAAACGTTTTCGTACTGCGTCCTTTTGTGCATTCGTCAGATGTTGAGGTGGTTCACCATGTGAAAGGTACTCCTTTATGTCGTCATACCACTCTACGGCCTGCATTGTACTAACGGATGTAATCAGTAATTCGTCGGGAGTATTGGTTATGGGTTTAGTACAACTGATTATAGAGCTAGGCAACGTGTGGAACGTGTTTGGTGCTAGGTTTAGGGCTAACGTAGCTAGTGCATCTGCAATGGTGTTATCATTTCTGGAAACATGTTGCATATCTATATTTTCGAATCGCTTTAGTAAGTGCTTAGTCAAATCACAGTATGGTTGTAAGTGTTGCGCTTTGCACACATAAATGTCTGTGACTTGATTTAGAACTAATTGTGAATCACCTCTGACTACCAGTCGTGTGATGTTTGAAGCTAGTGCTGCCATGAGACCCCTAAGGAGACCTTCGTACTCTGCTACATTATTAATACAATGAAAGTTGAAACGATAAGCAAAGGGTCGGATCTCCCCGGAGGGATAGGTGATGATGGTAGCAGCACTTCCCCCTCGAGAGGTGGATGCTCCATCAAAGTTTAAAACGACATCATAGTCATCAAGTACTGTGTCTATTGTGCTCACATTTTCATTAGGGAACTTTGGCTCTATTGTTGCTCGATCGTGCATTGGTGATGTAGTCATTTGAGTTGCTATGGCTTGACCCTTAATTGATGATTGCGCTATGTAGTGTAGGTCAAACTCAGCTATCATGACTTTCCAACGAGCTATTCTGCTCGACTCGTAAATGTTTCCTGTGATAGCTCTGAGTACATTATCCTTGCAGTTTATATTGACTTGATTATGGAAGAGGTAATGTCGCCCTTTCTTTAAGGAAAAGACAAGGGCTAAGCATGACCTCTCCACCTCGTTGTATTTCCTCTCATGGGCTACTAATGCATGGCTTAAGTAATAAACAGGGACTTCAGTTCTGTCATCTCGTTTTCGACAAAGCATGGACACGATTGATGAGTCCAAAGTGGCAAGGTAGATGTAGAACGGTTTATCATTTCAAGGTGAATAAACTGTGGGTAATTGAACAAGTGCTGTTTTAATGTTGTCAAATGCTTCCTGGCACTGCAAGGTCCATTTAAAATGGACGTTCTTGCATAGCAAGTGGTTCATAGGTTTCAACTTGTTTGTTAGTTTTTCTATGAAACGTCTAAGGAACTGTAATCTACCTTGTAGACCATGAAGTTCGATAAGGTTGCTGGGTGGTTTTAAGTTTGTTATGGCCTTAATATTATCAGGGTCTACTCGTATCCTTGCTTCCAAGGCTATGAATCCAAGTATTTTGCCTGTTTTGAATCCAAAGACACATTTCTTTGGGTTAAGTCTCAGCTCATATTTTAAACAACGTTTTAGTACCAAGTTAAGATCTTGTACATGTTGTTCTGGTGTCTTTGATTTAACCATGATATCATCTACATAATCGTTGAGAGAGTTGAAGATACAATCGCTAAAGATAAATGTCATCACTCTTTGGTATGTAGCACCGACATTCTTGAGACCGAATGACATCATCGTGTAGTAAAAAGTCCCCCATGTGTCATAAAGTTCGTCCTAAGTTGATGCTCAGGGTTAATCTGAATCTGGTTATATCCTGAAAAGCCATCCATAAAAGATAACAAGGCATGCCCAGTGGTCGAGTCAACCAGTTGATCAATGCTAGGTAGGGGGAAATCATCTTTTATCATTGCAATGTTGAGGTCCCGGAAGTCAATGCATAGGTAAATGCTTCCATTCTTCTTTGGGACAATGACCATGTTGGATACCCAGTCAGCATAGTCAATAGCCCAAATGAAACCTGCTTGATAAAGTTTGGTGATTTCATTGCGGACTGCCAGTGCTACCTCAGGCTTAACCTTACGTGCCTTTTGTTTCACTGGTCTTAACTTTGGGTCGAGTATAATGTTGTGCTGGACTATTCGAGGGTCTAACCTAGGCATGTCAGTGTAGGACCAAGCAAATGCTTTTATGTTGTCTTTAAGCACTTGTGTAATGTCATTAGCCAGTTGCGGGCTTAACAATGTACTTAGTTTCAGGATTTTAACTTCACTACCTGGGATGGTAATGAGGACTTCAACCAAGGGGTCTTCGGTGATGCTATCAGCTTATAGGTCCAGAGTCTTGGTCATTGTTTCAAAACAATCTAACGTTTCTTGAGTTGATGCCACAAAGGTGTCGTTTGTCGTTGAACGTAAATCAAAAGACTCCATGTTGATTTCTCGGGTGATCGTTCCATGTAGTCCATTGATAGACAGTGGTAAGAATAATTTCTTGCCGTCCATGATGTCTGCTCCTGTCAACAAACAATGAGCAGCATCGATTAAGTGGTTGGTTATTTTCAAATGTAAGTAATTTACGCGTTTATGCGTGTAAACTAGACTAAGGCCTGAGATGGTAATTTTTCGTCGTATCCGGACGCATGGCAGTTTAGGACCTTACCGGACCGTCCCTATCAGTTTATAGTCATAACGGACTGATCATGGCGGTTTAAGGCCTTACTGGGCCGATTGCGGCAGTTTAAGGCCTTATCGAGCCGGTGATTGTTTGTTCATGATGTCTGGTTGATTATACGATTTGTAATTGTTGTCAAGTTTGAGACTGCTAGATAAGGGATTTGCGCTAAAATGTTTAGTGTGGGCAACAAGAGTTGCTTAGCAAGAGAATAGTGTTCATCCCAGTATACCATTGTTTTGTTTTTGTTCTGTTCATTATCATTGCTTCTGCATTGTGCTTATGTATTTACACATTCTTTGTATTTTGGTTAGTTTTCAAATTTTCAAATTAATTAAATAAATCATTTCAAGGCAACCTTGGCGTGTTTCACGTGGAGTATATAAATTGGAGTTAGCGTGAATCGCAGGGTAGCCAAGGTCAAGCTTGAGCGTGAACGTAGCAAAATCTCAGCATGAACCTGAGACCAGCGTGAATCGAGCATAGCGTATACTAAGGGCAATGTATACTGAGGTGAATATCAGGTAATATAGGCAAGGGCAGGCACAGGTACGGCATGGCGGTGGCAACCAGGGTGACATAGATTGGATTTGGCGAGTCACTCCAGTGTGGACGTGCGACATGGATGCGCAGCGTGAATCGTAAGGGTTCAGGCCCCAGCGTGCAAGGTTTGGCATGAACGCTTCATGCGAGAATGAAACCCCAGCATGCAGGGTTCACAGTTTATAGGGATGCAAGGCCAGCGTACAGGGTTTGCGACGTGTAGGGATGCAAGCCCAGCGTACAAGGTTTGTGTGAGCACCATGATGAGAAAGGGCAAGCAAGTGGAAGGCTAGGGGAGGAAGGATCCTAGCTTAACCTTCGCCGAAGAGAGCGAAGCGATGCTCTAGTGTTTTCCTAGACCTAGGATTCCCTCATGGTCAGGGTCAATGTGCAGGTAGGCTCTAACCCTTCATCGAAATTTGTGTTTTTGCCTACTGTTCCTGTCAATTGTTCCATTGCGTAGCGTAGATGTTTCCATAGCGTAAGGTTTCTGTACTCAGCGTGTATGGTTAGTGTGGTCACGCTCCAGCATGCAGCATGTAGGGTCTGCACGCTAATTTTTCTAGCGTGTAGCATGTACATTGAGTTGGCTAGCATGTAGCGTGTACGCTGAGTTGGCTAGCGTGCAGCGTGTACGCTGAGTTGGCTAGCGTGCAGCGTGTATGCTGAGTTTTCTGCTGAAATTTTTTCTAAGTGTTGGCCCCCTAGTGTAGAACTTTATTTTTACATGGCTTATTTACTTTGTTTCTTGAACACATGCAGGGATCCCAAACCTTTCCTCTTGTTGGTCGAGCTTATTGGAGTTTTGACATGGTTTGGTCCGATTGATTCTGACGAGCCAGCTCCTGATATGACAATTGATCGCAATGGGGTATGGTTCAGAGAAGGGGCTTGTGAATTCCTTGCCTTCATCTTAGACAATTCAATGTGGTAATATGGTCGCATTTAAGTGAACAATTAGCATTGAGCGTGCTCGAGACCTTGTTACCGGGGTCTTCAAATGGCATTGTGGCTTTCGTGGTGGACATCGATAAAGGACCACTTACGATTGAGGACGGTCCCTCTGGAGGACCCAGATCTAGCTGTTCCTTATCGCGTGCGTGGGACTTATTGTCCCATGGGTCTTACCACATCAATAACATCCTATTCCTAGCTGCTCGCATGCATACTTTATTCCAAAACCCTCTTGGAACGGTGTACCAAGTAGGAAGGTAAGGTTGTTCAATTTACCGTTTTTTGTCTTGGCGCTTAGTAGTGGTTTATATTTTGATTGCCGTCTCTTTGTAGGCCTCAATTCAACAAAGAAGGAGTGTGCGTGGGCGATGATGGACTCGCCTTGGCTCATACTGCCCTAGAGGCTTTCATGGCGGACCCCACTCTTTACGGTGCTGTGTTGGCCCAAACTAAGGGTGACATCATTCATTTTCACAAACGGTACTCAAGGGCACTTACACAATGTGAGGCTAGGGGGTGGTTGCATGGGGATTGGTCTCATACTGGGCTAATTTTCCCACGTGATTCCGATTTGGCTCCTAGCGATCCGAATCCATCGAGTAACGGTAAGCAATGGTATTTTTGATACCTCAGTTTTCTTGTTTTACCACATCATTGGTTATGTTGACTCCCTGGGGTTATCTTGTGCGTACAATGGACGCTGCATTTGGTGGAGCCACTATCACAACTTGGCGGACTAAGAGCTCTTTGTCTATGAAATTTGGGGAAGTCAGTGATGCACATCAGTGGTTATGTACGAAGGCACTGCCACATATGATCAGTCGTTTGAGTGATGCGGGCCTCATGGATTTGTTTACTGTTCTAAGCCTTGATGTTTTTGTGACAGAGATTATTGGAATCATTGATTCTTTCGACGAGTCTGTGACCTACTATAGCACTCGCATCAAGGGTGTCAAAGTGGTTTTCCATCTGTCGGAGGAGTTCTTTTCAGACTTCTTTGGTATACCAGGAGTTGGAACTAAAGTAATTTTGGATAGGGCGCAGAGGGAAATCCATGTGGTTCGTGAATTGAAGAACTAGTTGGGTGTCCTCAAGGGCTCTAAGGGGTTTCCTATGCAGGGGAAATCAAAAGTGGCAGAAGTTAATGAGTTATATCCCTTGTTCAGGGCGCGAGTGTTTCCCAAGTCTCTATCTCAAGTGAAAACTCTTGGGGTAGAACCTGTGCGTATCATGCGCACTATCCTAGAGATTGGGGTACGTTATAACTGGGCCCATTTTTTTCTTTTGAGTTTCCATGGGGAGATAGTGTGGTTATGTTCAAACATTGAGGCACAATCCCATTTCACTTTTGCATTCTTTGCCAGTTACTTGAGCCAGCTAGCCAAATTTCTGGTTGTTCGCATGAATAACAAGTACGTGTTAAGGGATCGCCACCAACTGTCTCGCTTGTGGATTCGCCACTTATTGGAAGTGGCCGAATCTCAAGATGCTCTTGAGGGGATTGACGAGTTAGTTTCTGTCACAATGGAGGGGTCATCTGGTCAGTCAATTCACACGCATGACAGTGTAGGGTTGGAACCAGATAATGTGCCCTACATTGCTAGGAGAGCCGATCGGGTTATCCAGGAAACGATCAGGAAAGCAAAATCCAAAGTTCAAAAGCGTGAACATCCTAAAGAGGTTGCTCTAATTGCAGATGAACCAAGGGTGAAATGTATACGGTTTAAGATGCCTGTATGAGGTAAGCTTGATTCACTGATTTTTACTTTATTATTCAACAGTTTATACAAAACTGATGTTGAACCTATGAATGTTATTAGAGTTGACCTCTGAAGTTAGAAAAGGGAGATTATCACCAATCGTCGAGGAGGAGGAGGTCTCAAAAAACTTAAATGAGGAGGACAAGACGGGCAGGGATGAGACAGGAGGAATGAAAGATCGGGAGGGAGATACAACAGAAAAGGGTAACATCGATGATCAGGATGGAGTTGATGAGATGTTCGATGGTTTCTTCGAAGGGAGACTAGACCTTGGTGATCCTCCGAATCTAGAAGAGGACAGAGATTTTGGTGTGTTCTCCTTATTATGTTATTTGCCTTTTGGATTGTGCTTTCCATTATTCTAAATTTTGATTTCATGCTTTTATTGCTACCAAGCGAAAATGTTGAGACCAGGACGCTTCTTGACATCCGTTTAGAAGTCCCTATGATGAAGGCTTCCACAAAAACGACCACCGAAGTTAACCTGTCTCCTATACATGAACCATTTACTTGGATTAAAATACCAAGTAAAATGGACTTTATAACCGGTGTCGTTGATGAGGTGGTTGATTGCATCGAGCAAGCTCACCCTGGAATAGGTACATATATCTTAAGTGTTTTGTATCCTTCGATTTTTTTTTGTTGCTACTATCCAATGTCTAATGTATGTTCTCCTCATATGAGTAGGGGCTAAACTGAAATGGGATTCATCTGAGGCCACTGGTATTGATAGTTTACCTGTGCTACCCCCAGAGATTGAGCAAGTGCCCCGACAAATTTATGATGAAGTGGCAGAGTGCATTGTGCAGAACGCCAAGTCTCTTTGGACGTGTAGGCGTTCCATTGAGAGGCTATGGTTGTAGATTCAGGTGGGAGAAAAAGAGATGTCCAAGCTGTCAGCAGAGCGGGACGATCTCAAATCGCACTATGAGTTCGTCTCAGCAAGGTTAATAGGTGATCGCTCTTGGTGAACTTCTGAAATTACTTATGACAGATATTGGAATTTATTGAATCTCCAAGTATCGTTGACTCGGGAGTTAGCAGAGCGTAAAGCATAAATAGATTTACTGAACCTCAAGTGTCAGGATTGGAAGGCTTTTGCTTCTAAGGTACGGAAATGGTGTCAAGATGAAAAGACCCATAAGTATCATTATAAAAAGTTGTTAAAGGAGGTATCTATAGAGAAGCGTCAGCTCGAGATGTTTGTTGAGGGTTTAGGCCTGCGCTCTTCATTTGACGCATTTGCTAAGAATACTATGGTGAAGATGGAATCACCCAAGAGGGTAATCACCACGGCTTTTGGGAAGGTTTCTATGGGAGAGTTTCCTCTAAAATGTCCCACTTGGTCCACGGTGGACAAAGGGAAAGCTTTGGCCAACATTGATCTGGGCCTTGATGGGACTGACTGGGCAAGTGTCTCTGAAGAAGAAATCCTGCGCCAGTTGGAATTTTGTCTAGGAGGATCTTCTTCGGTAAGTCATTTAAAGTTGTGAATTTTGTTTATTCAATAACTTTTGGAATTCTTCTCTTTTATTTTTGTGTTAATTGTTTTCTTTTACCTTTTTATAGGGTCAAGGCGATGGCGATGATCAAGAGGGTGGCCCCAGTGGAGCAGGGACCCGTGGTGCTAGGGAGTCTGAGGGGGACACCCCTCCCGACCTTGATGCTTAGCTTTAAGTTTGGTCTTGTGATCGCTCATGTTTTATGCAAGCCACAAGCAGAATGTTTTGGTTGGATTGTGTATGAACTGATGGATGGAATCAGTTAACCGCTGTAATTGTCTATTTGTACATGAATATATTTTTTGTTTGTTATTAAAATGATTATGTATGTGATCTATGTATTGTGTGAGGACATTGCACTAAGTTGTAATTTGATGTTGATATATTTATACTACTTTCTATTTTTTTAATTGAGTTTTCTATTTATTCATTTTTTGTTTGAATTTTAAGTTTATTCGAATATTGGTAAGTGCAAGTTTAAAAATGAAAATCTTTTGGGCTTGAATGTAAAAACGATGTAGGAATGTGCCAATGTTTTTGTCCATTTTTTTNTGTAAAAACGATGTAGGAATGTGCCAATGTTTTTGTCCATTTTTTTGCTTAAGTGTAATGCATGAAGTAGGAACAGAAGTAGGGGAATATGAAGAAACACTATGGCTGATAACGTAACAATGCAACAGGGTTAGCATAATTTCGAACTGTAAACTTGAATTGCAGGAAAAGGAATATAAGAAAATGCTCTAGTTTAAGGCCATTTCGGGCCATGGGCACGTATGTGTCAGTTTAAAGTCATGACAAACTGTAATCTTGATGTTCTAATTTAAAGCCATTTCGGGCCCCATGCACTAGTTTAAGGCCATTTCGGGCCCCATGTAAACAAGAGAAGTTTCGTGTGATACCGGTGGACTCCTTGGTAAATTGGCCATTTCTGACCATGGCTAGTTTTATGTCGTTGCAGACATGTGGTAGTTTAACGTCATTTCGGATGAGGGGTGTAGTTTAGTGGTTCAACAATTTTTTGATTTTTCTTAATTTAACGTTAGGAGTGATGCCAATAGGTGTGATTCTATACTTAGCATCCCGTTCGCTGATCATGTTGAATGGTAATTCTACCCAAGGGATGTCTGATGGGACGGGCTCTATGTTGGCATCTTCTAGTGTTTCCATGTGTCTAGCAGTTTCGATGTTTGTTGTAGTTTCTAGGTTAGGCGGTGCATGTACAGTTTCAAGTCCTGGTGTTTCTAGGTTGAGTAGAGTTTTATTTACGTCCAATGGATCATTGTTTACTGGTTGCGTGTAACTTTGTTTTTCGTTTGTGTCATCCTGTTTAGGCTCTTCAAACTTAATCACCGAACCTTCGTCTGCACCTATCTGTGACGAGATGGTAGACGTAGCAGGATCTCCATGTATAATGATTTCACCACCTTCGTAAAGCAGGTGAATCTCTTGGTGTATGGGGGAAGAGACTGCTTTGAGTTGGGCTAGCCAGGGTCTTCCCAATATTAAATTGAACCTTGGCATTTCGTCGATGATAAAAAAGTTAGCAGATGTGGGAAATCGATCCCCTGCTATAAAGTCCAAGGCTATGGTGCCTTTTACTACAACACGTGATCCACTAAACGATTTTAAACATGTGGTGGAGGTTGGTTTGATTGATTGTGTGAGCCCTAATTGTTCAACGACAGGGTAGGGTATTACGTTTCTGGTGGCTCCATCATCTACATGCACCCGATGTATTCTGAATCGATTTACTCGTATCATTATGAACATAGGTGCATGGGTGACGTCTCCAGTTTGCTCGTTGATCTTAATGTTCTCGGGGTGAAAGCTTAACGATTTGGGTTTGAATCCTTGTCGTTTAGACATTATCGCATGTATGGAAGGCTCATCTGCAGGTAGGTTTTCGCTTACTGGGATTGATGTTAACATGTGTACTAGGGCTTCACGATGAGTTTGAGAAGTTAACATTAGGTCATATAAGCTTAGTGAAGTATTTTTCTATTTAAGTGCTTGGGTGACCTGTGTTAAGGCTGTTGCTAAATCCTTACTATTAGGTGTATGTTTATTAATGGTTACTTGGTCCATCGGGCCTAGCAGTTTTATCTCTCGTGTAGCTGGTTTGACGTTTTCTTCCATGACCGTTGATTTAGATGCATCATGTATTCCCGATGATTCTCTGTTATAGCTCATACTCATTTCATTGGTAGGTGATGCCATGGGTACTGCACTTAATGGAGTAGGCTTGGGGGGGCCTAAGACAAGCTGTTGATATTGTTTCTCCAATCGTTCCCATGTGAGCCTGTCTGCCAGGCGTTCCCGCATGTGGCATGGGGGAACATTTGGTTTCTGAATATCTGGTTGCTTTGGAACCCGTATGACGTATGGGGTAGGCTGAGGTTGTGAGTGAACGGTTGGAGGTGGTTGAGTGTCAGGGTGCTTGGGCACCTTAAAAACATATGGGGTCAGTTTATTCCGTGTTTACAGAGTGGAAGGTTGGTGGTTATCAGGGTGTTCGGGTGTCTTGACAACATATGGAGTAGGCCTAGTTGGGGGCTGTGTCTCTGTCGTTGCAACCGCAAGTGGCATTCGGACCACATAGGGAGTGGGTCGGGTAGGAGGTTGCGTGTTTGTGGTACTAGCGGCAGGAGGTACACGCACAACGTATGGTTTTTGTGGTATGGTAGAGGTTGCCACCGCGGGGGGTATCCGGATGACATAGGGTCTTTGCCAGGTGGGTGGGTTACATGGAGAGTATGATGATTGAGGTGTGGGCATTTGTGCAGTAGGAGGAATACGAGCTACAAAGGGTCTCATAGGTATTTTCTATTCATTATCTGTGTAAATGGTGTTAATTCCAGGTGTTTCTTGTTTGTTGTCTAAGTAAATGGTGTTAATCACGTATGGGGTCTCCTTAGTATTTAGAGGGTCCTTATATATGCCCATGACCTGGTTTTGTGGTTGGACTGGGTTAGCCTCGTCAAAAGTGATCTCACCTCCATCGATCATCCGTTGAATATCTTGTTTCAGGGTGAAACAGTAATCAGTGCCATGTCCTTTGCGTTGATGATAATCACAAAAGCAGTCTATTCTAAAGCCCCTTGGAACTAGAGGCTCATCTGGCGTTGCCAAGCTTGGGTTCTCGACCAACTGACAGAATCGATCATGTCTTTGGATTGTTGTCGGGGACAATTGTTTATGTTTCATTAGCCCAACCTTCAGGAGTTGGTAAAATAATTGCGAGGGTTTCATGGGCAACAGTGTGTATTGAGAGGGGTCTCTCCTCTCAAAGTTTCTTGCGCGGCCTGGTGTAGGACTTTGTGATATGGACGGTTTGGGTGTAGTAGCGGGAGCAGGTCTAGTATAGTTAGTTGGGGCAGTGGGGGGTTTGCCTCGTTGTCCCGTACTCGTTTGTTGTGTTTCTGCTACTACTGCTATAGTTGCCTTAGACTTTTCTGTCTTTCTTATTGTGTTGGTTTTTAAAGGCTGAATAGGCAGGGTCATGGCTATTTTGGGCTGCCTCTTCTATGTTCTTTATTTGTACGAATGCTTGACTAAGCGTGCATGCATTAAGATAGTATAGCTTGGACTTCACAAAATCATTCACGGCCCCCTTTAAGATAGTGAGGAGATAAGTCTCCAAGATCGATTCATGTAGCTCATTGAGGGTGGCACTCCACCGTTGAATAAATTTTTGGACAGGTTCAAGCGACGCTTTCTTGACCTGTATCAGGCTATCTAGTGTTGATTCAGGATTCAAGTTATATTTGAACCTAGTGAAAAACTGGTGTAGTAGATCTTCCAAAGAAGATATGGAGTTTTGGGGTAAAGCCCGATACCAGTCAAGTGCTCTCCCTGTGAGGGACATGGGGAACACCCGTAAAATAACATGTGGCCACGCCTGAAGTAACACACATTCTAATCTAAACATTATAAGATGGGTGTTGAGGTCTATCTCCCCATTGTATTTGGTTAACGTGGGTAAGGAAACACCCTTAGGTAGCATTAGAGGTGGAACCGAAGAGCTGATAGGGTCATCTTGATAGAAATCCACTATCTTAAGCTCTTCGTCGGTAGCTGTTTTGAGGTGCTTGACCTCGTCAGTGAGCTCTTGCATCATTTTTTTGGCATCAGCCCAGTCTTGGGTACTAGGTGAGATGGCAGATTGATTATGTTGTGTAGTATACACATTAGATTATTGTATGGTGGGCGGGAAAGAGGAAAGTTGAGTGGTTGGAGGTTGCGCTTGAGGAATATTCATGGTAGGTGCTGCTAAGAGTGGCATATTGTAAGAAAATGGTTGTTGTTGTTGTTGTTGGTGTACTTGAGGGATATTCATGGGAGGAAGTGTAGGAGGTGGTATGTTGCTAGGGGGTTGATGCACTTATGTACCNATATTCATGGGAGGAAGTGTAGGAGGTGGTATGTTGCTAGGGGGTTAATGCACTTATGTACTAGTCCCAACCCACTGTCCAGTCATGATTTACTAGGGAACACCCTGGACTTGTTGACTGGAAGTGATGAAGGGTGTTCTTTGGGTTTGGATATGTGGTATATAGTGGGTGGATGTACAAGCAGGTATCACATATGGCATCCCGATCACTCGGGATGGAAAGGTTGCTCCTACATTGGTTTGTGAGGGTTGTATTTGCAAGAGGTGGGATAGTGTGGCAATGGGAGGAATAGTGGCGAGGGGTGTATTGAGTTGGGTATCGGTCACTGGGGGAGTGGGAATAAGCATGGATGCCTCTTGTTGAGGCGCATGTGCTTGGGTGATTTTAAATGACTGGAGAGACATAGTTTCTCCTATGAATGGGTGAAACAACAGGTTCAAGTAAGTTTGTGGGCTAAGGATATGGTATGAATCTTCATGTTCAGACTGTGTTGCAAAGTCGTCCTTCTCTTCCAATTGAAGATTTACCATAGACTAGTCTAAGGACTGATTCTTGTCTAGAAGGAGTTGTGAGATAAGTTCAGAATAGTGCTCGGGGAGAGGGATGATGTCATACGGAGAAGGAATGAACTCATGTCCTCCCCTATGGAACAGTTCATATTGTCTCTTAGCCTTTATTTCAGTTTGATCCACTGCTAGGCTGGCTTGGATTTTTATGCATATAAAATTATATTGTTCGTGTGTGATTATGTTAAATGACGAATTTTTCCCTTGTAGCCTGAGAGATCGACGAGGTCCTCCTTGAGGATTAACCTCACCGTGGGCTCCTATGGGTTGCATGATGGGCATCGGCGTCGTCGTGGGGCCCACGGTATCCGGAATGGACTTGGTTAAGATGTTGGTGTTGGCGGTATTCATGGTGAGTAGGTTGTAAATGTAACTCGATGGAAAGGATGTAATGTCAGGGCGTACAAGTAAGGACTTGGCCAAGTATGAAATGGGTGTGCTTATTAGCATACACCTAAGTTAGCAGCGTGCAACTTGTTGGCCCAGCATGTGGACTAGGTCCCAGCGTACAGACTTCAGCGACCAGTGTACTGAAACTGATCACAGCGCGTAAACTGAGGTCACAGCGTGCAGGCTACAACTGTTAGTGTAGAAGTAGAATGATGAGCATGCAGGTTTTCAGGGCGACGTGTAGACAGAGTCTACAATGTGTAGGTTTACAAGGTGGTGTGTGGATAGAGTCTACAACGTGCAGGTAAGATGTTTGCAGCATGTAGACGCTGAGAATGTTTGCAGTGTGCAGACACTGAGAATGTTTGTAGCGTGTAGATGTTGAGAATGTTGCAGAACAGGGTACTGATTTTGGAGGTCCGAAATTGCTAAATTTGAGGGCGCTGGGTAGTAGATCGGCAGTACAGGGAGCAGGTGTGTGAGATCAAGTTAGATTTAGATAGTTTCAGGCCCTCCTTCTAGCGCCATTTTCTATACTGTTTGAAATCATCGGTGGCTAAAATGAAATGTACGCCGAGAGATTTATAGATAAACATAGAAGACCCTACCTTCACTTGAGGGCGAGCTAGAACTAACGAAGGTAGAGTACCTTGGGTGGTCCGCACGTTGATCAGATAAGGATTTCCCTGAACATATGCCAACGCGCGATATGCCAGGCTATACGTAAATAGTATGAAAAATGTAAATCGGCGTGCACAAATGTAAACAAGAGATAAACAAAATGCGAACGAAAAATGTAACAAATCTTGGCAGAAAATGCAGCAATATTATTGCATAATAAAAATTACAATGCACTGGTCTAGACGCGATTGTGAATTTGACACAAGACGGACGAAGAGCCTTGGTGAATGCAGGGGTGTGATAGCGTGTTGGTTCAGATTGCAAGCATAGCATAGAGGCTGTATGCTCAGCGTGCAGGGTCCAAGTCCAGCGTACAAGATGGATGTCGCAAGTGTTCTCGGTGTGGATTCTCCAGATTTTTTGTAAAGATTTCCTTTAGTTCTCCCTCCCATCTGGTCAAAAATCGGGGGTTTTTGTAGAATTTTGGGCACTAAACTCGGATCTGAGATGGGGTGATTGGCTGTGGGATGCTGAAATTTTGGATTGGATGACATGTGGAGCATCGTTCGGGTGCAACTGAATGAAATTTTACAAGTGTGCAGCGTGCTGCATGCTAACATGTGCTATTGCACACCGGCGTGTACATGCTGGCGTGTGAACTCAACATACAGACTTGACTAAAATGAGAGAATTCATTTTTACAAACTACTGTTACAACAGGAAGTATCCAATTCGCCCCTCAGATTTGGGCTCGGATGTCACGAGAATGCTGCTTGTAGATATTCTTGGACTTGATTTGACATGGTTCTGCTGACGTCTTCCACTAATGTATGTTGTACTGCATGCTGGGCGTACACGCTGGGTGTGCATGCTGGATGGCGCACGCTGGGCATACACGTTGGGCGTATACACTGGATAGTGAAAACCAAGTATTTTGAGCTCAAGATTTAGCAAGGTTTGACGCCAGATGTTGCCGTAGTCTGCTGTGGGTCCCGGGGAACCATTTCTTGCTCGGTTTGACTCCGTTTGAAGCTGTCTGTGAGGTCCTCAAGTTTCAGTCATGCTGGGGAGCATCATGACTTAGCTTGATTCTTGTTGGAGAAGTGCTAAGCTCTGAATTTTGTGGTGTTTTACCCCCCTTAAATTGAAAATAGGCTCCTCACGTTTTCAAGATGATAATAAGGAATGAGACGTAATAGAATGGATAAAGAACTAATGAACTAAGTAATGACTCCCATATAAGTAATCAACCAATCCCATAGAAAAAGAATAATAATTCAAAGTCAAGTAGAATAAAGTATAGGATATAGGGAATTAGCTTTCTCTAACAGCACATACCTAAGGTACATAAAATTCCATACAAGAAGATAAATGCACATAAATCAATAGGCCAAGAAAAGTAAATATCAAGTGCCCACACACACACACACATATTGTATTATTATTAATTTTTTAAAGATCAACAATGCTTAAGATGTCTTAGTGCTACTAGAATCCAAATAATTGAGAAACTTATTGCATTGCTAATAAGCATGGTCCCATAGGAAACTGTGCCCATGGTGCACATCACTTCACAAGTTGGAATTCCAACATGAGTGCTGGCTACTTAGTTGCATTGCCAATGAATAGGGTGTCATAGGAAACTTTGTCCATGATGTAGTTCAATCCTAATGTATGTGCCTCTTCTTTTTTTTTAGAGATAATTATCTAGGAAGCATCATAGGAGGCCAAGCATTTGTCATTACTTTGTGATGAGACGCGATATCGCATAGGCCACGATATCGCGTACGTGATATTTTGACCGTCGCGATATCGCGTCATCCCCTGTGATATGGCATATGCAATATCACGGTGCGTTGTCATATCTATAAATAAGAGGCGGCCCTCCCTTGTTTTTCCATCCTAGGCTAGAAGTAGGGAAACTCTGGCATATTGATCACTCCAGAGATAGAATATTTTCCATGTGCCCATAGTAGGAGTCCTAAAGTGAACGGATCTTTATTCGAGCAACATTGTACCTGAACACAAGTTGTGTATGGCAATAAAGACGAACTTCCTGGATAAACTTTGCACTGTATGGAATAGGATTTTATTTAATGTTATTTATTGCTTTCTCTCTCACCCTTATCTCCTAGTAATGCAGAATGAGTACGACTTGATTATGAGCATTCAAGGATGTGTACGGATGATCAAGGAATAGATGCTCATCACAGTAACGCGGAATGAGTACGAATTGATTACGAGCATGTAAGGATGTGTATGGATAATCAAGGAATGGATGCTCATTGCACTTAGGCTAGATTAGATTCTCTCAACCCTTTCCTCCTAGTTAAGTGCCTCAGTACGATCACTTCGAGCACGTGCGTTACGCGTGGGGATCCCAGCAACAATTAGCGTTTGGTAGCCATGGTTGCATCGGTTTAGGGTGTGTACGGTAAGTGGGAACAGATGCTGATGCTAGGTAATTTAGACTTAGTTCATTATTTAAAGTTAGTAATTAGTTTCTCAGCCCTTCACCTTGTTAGCATAGGAGACATAAACATAAAAGACTATAAAAATCATATACCTCGGACTTACTTAACCATACACCGTGACAACTACAAGTAAGTTTGGGAAGACAAAAAATGGATAACCTTAAGTGTTCCATGAAGAGTGTAGGCATTTAGTCTATGGAGTTCGACTGGATCACACGTGCTACGCTCGTATTCGTCTGGTTGAGTGTAGGGGTACCTCACCACTCATCATTGGCACCGTTGCCAAGGACTAAGTGTTTGTGTGCTAAGTAGGACATAAGAGATCATTTACATCATTGGGAGCTTTAACAAACCTTAGGGTTAATCAAATAGAAAATAATTTTTATAACGGTAATTAGCACACTGATAAATAACAATGTCTTCTTCTCACAAGAGAACTTCATAGGGATAATACAAAGGACAATCGGCAATCAAAAACACATAATCTAAATCAGCCAGTGCCTCAACAATATAAGTTGACATATACTCATCTCGATAAGTATATTCTTGATTTTACTTTTATTCTCCATGAAGATGAACAGATGTGCTAGAGAGATTTGCAAGGTAACATCGTCACGACAATGTTGAAGAGAAGGTAAGAAACATTGTTGTGGAAATGGTTCCCCTTCTTATTCCCCTTCTTCACATCACTCACCCTCTTCTTCCACATCACGGCGCAATCATGAAGGGCATAATGGAGAGGATAAAAGTAAGAAAAATGAGAGACCTTGATGAGAGAGTCGAGAGAGAGGACATGGGCATGAATGCAAGGAAAGTAGGGAACAACAAAGACATCACATGCATCATGATAGAGACGATCATGATGAGCCCCTACTTGCAACCTGAAGTATGCTTGATATAATGGAGGTAGTAAGAATCCCAACAAGGCATTTAAAAGATAGTCAGATCAAGCATTTAGACATGAACAACATCCCATGCTTCAAAGGGGGATATAAGGCTGATCCATAGCATCATTTAGAGGCATTTCCCGATGCCAGTGCCTTGCAAAATATAGAGAACGAGTGGCAAAAAATTAAGTTGTTTCCCAGGACACTCACCAAGGAAGCAGAGAGCTGGTACCAGTCCTTAGAACTGGAAACCATCAGGAGGTGGAGTACGATGTTAGAGTTGTTCAACGATAAGTATCAGACGTGCTCCAGAGTGTCCAATTTGTATAAGCAGATCCAAGGATGGAAGCAAGGTATTCATGAACCCTTGGATGCTGCCATGGCCTGATACTACACATTGTTACATCGTTGCTTGGGCCATGGTTACGCTCAGAGGGATCAACTCTGCCACATCGTTGATGGGCTCAGACATGAAACTAGGAGAACCCTTGGGAGTTATGCCCAAGGGAGACTATCAAAAATTAGAGCCCATGAAGTTCATCGCTTGTTGGAGCAAGTAGCAAATGAAGAAAGTGAGCTACGAAAAAGGAAAAGTGTAGAAGAATACAAATGTGATCCCTCTCTTCGAAAGAAGGAAGTGAGATTTTGCGATGAAGAGGATGAGTCACCAATCGAAGAGTTGGTGAACCAAAAAACTTTGCTGCTTCAGAAGCTAACAACAGAAGTAGCGGCTAAGGTAGAAGAAGTATGGAGTTCCTTAGACTCTAGCCTTGAAACTGTTTTGAAAATCGTAGAAGAGTCTAAGGCGGAACAAAGTAGTGACAAAGGTAAGACAAAGTGGAGAGATTTAGGCCCTGCACATAACAAGGGTAAGGGGAAAATTACTATCTTTGATGAGGTTGTGGATTTAGACACAGACGATGACGGTGGATGTGAGATCTGCCACTTTGACCATCCTAAGGGATGTTGTCCAATCATCTCACATCTACAAGAGTCTGGGATGTATGCTCTCAACCCAAGACTTAACCAATGGCAAACACCCTGTAGGTTACCTTATCCCCAAGGTAACCCAAGGTAGTTCCAACAACCATTAAAATACTATCCAAGTGGAACTCCACCACAACCCATTAGACAACATCAGCAGTGGCAATATCCACAGTCATGGGGGATGCCACTGCCGAAACAACAATACCCTTACCAGAAACCTGATCTATATGGTTATTATGTGCAGCAGTTGGTTTCTCCAAGTGACTCTATGGGTCACACAACTCCCCAACATCACTACCAAGTTTGGGAGTACTTTAGGAGGACTCCTTCTCCTCCGGGAGATGCTCCATACCCACACCATCCTCCTAATCCCTCTACATCTCTTCCACCAGTAGTTCCCATAACACCTCCTGCTCCAACAATGCAAGGGGAACTCCCCACTCAACCGTAGCAACGCCATGCTACAAGAGCAGTAAACATTAAGCCTGCTACTGGTTGTGACAACTGTAAAAAGAGAATACCTTTCTTTAGAACCAGAAGCCCAGACAAGCTCTCACAACAACAAGCGGTTGAGTCTATGTACACTCATCTACCATCTAACACTTCAGAGCACCCTTCAGTCCAATAGAGCTTAACACATACGGTTATGTTAACACATACCGTAACCGACTGGATCAAGGTAGGCCATCTTCCCAGGAAACTAATTGACCCTGGGAATCCCTTAATCTATTTATAGATCATCGGGAACGAACCTCATAAGGCTCTTCTTAACTCAGGTTCCAGAGTCAACTTAATTTCATGAGAGATGTATCAAGCCTGGAACCTACCCCAACTTAAGAAGAGCAACATTCAACTAGAGATGGCTAACCAGTCCATCACCATTCCCTTGGGATTGGTGGAGGACATTGTTACCACTGTGTGTAGTTGGTCTTACCCAGCTGATTTCCTGGTGATTGAAGTCAACAACAATGAAGGGGACTTCCCAATTATAATGGGAAGGGCATGGTTGAGTACAATAGATGCATGCCTTAGGATCCACGATCTTTCCTTGAAAATATCTAAGGTAAACATATATGGAAAGATTGAGAAGAGGAAAGTTCCATGCATCACATACAGTGAGTCATCGGGTCATGACATGGAGGAATGCACAACATCTCCTCCATGTAACAGGTGTGCCCCTTGAACTTTGAAACAAAGATGCCTGTATGTAGCAACCACAAAACTAATAGTAGATACCCCGTGGTTGACAGCTACTCGAAAGAGCAACCAAATGTGCATGGAACGAACTAAGGAGAAAAACCATGCCAACAATGAAGGCATAAACACATTGGAACATGAGCGTCGCCAACTTCCACCCCTTAATCTAAGAACATCAGTTGGGAGAAGTTGGGCACCTCTTAAAAATTCAAATAGGTGCTCATTATTTCAGATCTCTCCCTTTCCACTTAGTCATGGGGGAGATGGCCACCTATGCTAATCATATGGGGCCCTCGGTTCTTTTTAAGTTTTTGTTTTCCACGTTTTTGTTTTACACATTTTTGTTTTACAACGTTTTTGTTTTACACATTTTTGTTTTTCACGTTTTTGTTTTACACATTTTTGTCTTACACATTTTTGTTTTACAAATTTCTTTAACTTTTCTTGTTTTTGTTTTTCAACATCGTTATACTTTTCCATTTTGTGTGTGTGTGATCCATCCACCCTGTAAGTTTGTCATCCAATAAGTGTTCTCCAGGATGGTATGGACTGTTTTCATGTAGATTGCTAATGTTTGGTTTTTACCTTTAAGTCACAATGTTGATACTAAGGTATGTTTCTTTTGATATGGCAGGCAATGAGATCACTTCATCCATCCATCCAACAGTTTCTATGGTCTCTCTCGGCTTGGGAATGTATAGTCCCCTTCTAATAAGAACTTTAACGAATTGGTGACTGGGAATTTCTCAAACTAAGGAAGGACTCAAGGTTTGAAAAGGGTGTGACTTCAAGGGAATGTGATACTTTTGTGTTGGCCATTCTCTTGAGTGCTTGAGTGTTTTCTTCTTGAGTTTTCTTGCCGTTTCGACGTTACCCAATCATCGGCAAGTTGAGAAAATAAAAATAACAAGTCTTCGCATGGTGTGGTTCTCATGCATAAAAACACAAAACACAAAAAAAGAAAAAAAAGAAAAAAGAAAGAAAGTGAGAATTCAAAGCACATCCCTTAGATGAAACAAACTTGGGCTACAGGCATTGGTTATGGAGCCAAAAGTATTCCCTCTAACTAAGGCCCTTCTTGCTTTCCATTTTCTCCTTTGTTTCATCAGAATGGTGGTGGCTCTTTAGAGGTGCATTCTTGTTACTTCAAGAGGATAAATTAACCAAATGCATTAATTCGAAGTCACTGGATGTGGTTTGTTTGAGGCCGAAGTTGGAATGAGATTTGCTGAGTCACATTAATCATGAAACACACAAGGGGCTGTACACCACCTTGTTCTTGGGATTCCATTCCCTTATCTTCTCTCCATCCTTCTCTCCATTATTCACCTCATTGCTGGTTGTATCATTAGTGTATATATTTTGGTTGATGCATTGTTTTCTTTTTAGCAAATGCTTGTGGTTAAGACTTTAACTCTTGTTCCAAATGACATTCCTAGAGCCTACAGACTCTTTGAATGTGGGTTTGTCAGGGCATTAAGGGCATGAGCCTACTTTGGGGAGGACCCACTGACATTCCTATTTGGTGCATCAGTTAATTTCTTTTCCCTAACATTTTTGCAATTAATTTTATTTTTTTGATTTCCATCTTGACATCCATTTCATCAATGCTATCGTTGTCTCTTTTCATCTATCTTTCTTACACCTTTTCTTTCTCCATTCTAACGCTACCGGAGGTTCGCGATTAGTCATGGGGGTATGGGGCTCGATTTTTTCGATTTTCTCCTAGCCCTGATTTTTTGTGTTTTTTCCTAACCTTTACACCTTCAGCAGTCACCATTAATACATCTCCAGATCCGTAGCCAGCCATACCACAACCTAGCCAATGGACTTACACCATAGCAAGGTATCAACTACATTGAAATTCATCTACCCTTGCTAATATAAGATTGTGTTGTATGTGTAGATGGCAATCATACAATAACAGAGGGGATCTGGAAGGAACACTTGGAATGTAGCAGCGTTGGAAGTAGCTATGCAAGGAGCAAGATTGATAGTGCACTTATCGATGGACAACGAAAGATGCAATCTTGGCATTGGTAGTAGTAACACTTCTTTCTCTCTCTTTCTCTCAAGCTGCCAAATGAGGCCTAATGTCAATGTAATAAGGTGTTCACCCTTGTTGTCACGAACACCAGTTTTTTCAAGTCTTGTAGTGATGATCCATTCACATGTCATCCCATTAGTTCCATTCACCTCAATAATCCGATAACTTCCCAATATTTTGTAAGGAACTCAAGGACGAGTTTTCATTCAGTCATGGGGGCATGATGAGATGCGATATCGCATACACGATATCGTGGTGCGTCGTCATATCTATAAATAAGAGGCGGGTCTCCATTGTTTTCCCATCCTGGGCTAGAAGTAGGGAAACTTTGGCAGATTGATCACTCCAGAGATAGAATATTTTCCATGTGCCCGCAGTAGGAGTCCTAAAGTGAACGGATCTTTATTCGAGCAACATTGTACCTGAACACAAGTTGTGTATGACAATAAAGACAAATTTCTTGAATAAACCTTGCAGTGCATGGAATATAATTTTATTTAATGTTATTTATTGCTTTCTCTCTCACCCTTATCTCCTAGTAATGCAGAATGAGTATGACTTGATTATGAGCATTCAAGGATGTGTATGGATGATCAAAGAACGGATGCTCATCACAGTAAAGCGGAATGAGTATGACTTAATTATGAGCATTTAAGAATGTGTATGGATAATCAAGGAATCAGCTGCTCATTGCACTTAGGCTAGATTAGATTCTCTCAACCCTTTCCTCCTAGTTAAGTGCCTTAGTACAACCACTTCGAGCACGTGTGTTACGCATGGGGATCCTAGCAACGATTAGCGTTTGGTAGCCATGGTTGCATCGGTTCAGGGTGGGTACGATAAGTGGGAACAGATGCTGACACTAGGTAATTTAGACTTAGTTCATTAGTTAGAGTTAGTAATTAGTTTCTCAACCCTTCACCTTGTTAGCATAGGAGACATAAACATAAAAGACTATAAAAATCATATACCTTGGACTTACTTAACCATACACCATGACAACTACAAGTAAATCTGGGAAGACAACGAATGGTTAACCTTAAGTGTTCCATGAAGCGTGTAGGCATTTAGTTTGCGGAGTTTGATTGGATCATGTGTGCTACGCTCATATTCGTATGGTTGAGTGTAGGGGTACCTCGCCACTCATCACTTTGTTAACCTTCAACTAATTTTAGTTAAATAAAATTCGGGGCATAGAAATAGATATGATGTATGACATAAAGATCCATGTGGCATTATTATCATTGCATGTCAAGTTATAGACTTAGGTAAGATTCATTTTTCCAAGCTAAAAATTCCTAAAACATATACAATAAGCTTGCAAAAATTTAAATGTAAATAGTAATGAGCTGGAATATTGGGGCTACAACATTGCATCCGCGATATTGGGTACACGATATCGGAGCCTCCCAAGCGATATCGGACATCTGATATCGGGGCCTATCTTGTCGCCTTAATTAATGTTCTCTCTCTCACCTTGTTAACTCTCCCAAGTAATCACACTTAGTATGACCACTTCGAGCATGCGTGGAACACTTAGTAAACCACTAACGATTAGTGTTTGGTAATCCTAGTAGTGTTGCACTAGTTCAAGATGTGGACGACAAGTGAGAACGGATGCTGGTGTTAGGACTAGTTAGAGCATAGTTGATTAGTTAAATTGAATTGGTTACTTCATTAGTTCACTTCTCCCTTTGTAGCACCAGGACATAAAACATAAAAATATATAAAAAATCATATACCTCAAGTTTACTTAACCATAAAATTGCGCTATACAAGTAAGCTTGGGAAGACAATAATTAACTAACCTGTCTAGGTTCTGTAAAGGTGCATAAGCACTTAGTTCCTCGATTGGATTGTGGCTGTATGCTCATATTTGTATGGTTGAGCATAGGGATACCTCGCTGCTCATCATTGGTGCTGTTGCTAGGGACTTTGTTGGTTGTGCACTAGCTAGAACTTAGGAAATCTTCACATCATTGGAATGAACCCTTAGGGTTGGTTATCTTACAATTAGTGAAAAGAAAAGCACTACACACTGAATAGACAATTATGTCTCCTTCTTCTTACGAGAGTGTTTCACCACCTAGGTCTGATACAGGGAACAATTGGAGGCGTAGTACACATGATAATCCACTAGTCCCTCAACAGTTTTGCATGGTATACGTTCATCCTGATGAGTATATACCAAACTTTACCTTTATCCTCCACTAGGATGAACAACTGTGTTGGCATGATTTACAAGGTAACATAGTGTTACCTCCCGATTGCTCAGTCGTGGGCATGCTTCTTCATTATCTCATACAAATTAGTATGTAGCACTTACAAGCAAGGTACATTGTGCATGATCATGACTCGAGAGAGTATCAACCCACGAAGGCACAACGTCAAAGGGATCTACAACAGGAGAGACATCATGAATCCATGAAGGGGAAGCCATCTTGGAATGTCTTGCATTTCATAAGTGAAAATGAGGGTGGTGAACCTACCTCAAGAGGTCTCCCACATAATGATGTTCCTTTCGTTGACTTCGGTCAAGGGGTTGTGTATTAGAATCTTCACTCAACTATCCATAACCTAGATTCTGGTACTGACAGACACAAAGGGTTTGAAAAAGAAACACAAACACATGACAAAGATGGACATTCCAATTGTAATTGCGGTCAAGGCCATGACCATCAAAGAGAAGGAAGTAGACACCATCATGGTGAGAATCCTTCTTCTTCTTCACCTTCATCATCTCCTTCACCCTCTTCTTTAGGATCTAGACGTAGTCATAAGGAAAAAGACCTTGAGAATAATGGTAAGCGAAATAGAAATCATAGACAAAGCAGTCAAGAAAGGGGACGAGGGCATTCTAGAAAAACTCATCATGAAAGGAGGGAGAGTAGGGAAAAACATCAACATGATAGATGCCATAGAAAATACAATCATGATGAACCCCTACTCGCTACCCAAAGTATGCTAGATATAATTGAGGCTATTAGAATCTTAACAAGGCACCAAAAAGATAGTAGGATCAAAAGATTGGACATGAACAATATCCCACGATTTGAAGGGGAATACAACACTAATTCTCAAAATCATTTGCAAGCATTTCACGATGCATGTGCCTTGCAAAACATAGAAATTAAATGGCAAAAACTCAAGTTGTTTTCATGGACACTGACCAAGGTAGTGAAAAGTTGGTACTATCCTTAGAACCAGAATCCATTCGCTGATGGAGTAGCATGTTAGAATTGTTCAATGATAAGTATCAAACGTACTCCTGAGTTTCCAACCTACGAAAGAAAATCCAAGGATGGAAACAAGGAGGACATGGATCCTTGGATGCTGCCATGGGCCAATATTATGCACTATTACATTGTTTCCCAGGCCATGGTTACTCACAAAGGGAACAACTACACCATCTCGTAGATGGGATTAGGCATGAAATGTGAAGAACCATTGGGACTTATGCCCAAGGAAGGCTATATGATATTAGGGCCCATTAAGTACAAAGATTTTTGAAGCAAGTTGCTAAAGAGGAAGATGAGTTAAAGAAACGAAAGAGTGTGGAAGAATATAATAAAGATCCTTCCCTCCAAAAGAAGGGAGTTATATTTTGTGAGGATGAAGAAGAGTCACCACTTAAAGAGATGGTGAATAGAAAAACCTTGCCCATTCAAAAACTTGCATCAGAAGTATTGACAAAGGTGGACCAAATGTGGGACTCCCTAGATAATAGATTTTAAACACTTCTCAAAATAGTATAGGAGTCTAGAGAGGAAGGTAGTGATTGAGAGAGGAGAAAAAAGAGAGAAGCTGAATATGCACGTAACAAAGGTAAGGGTAAAGCTGCCATCATCGAAGAGGTTGTGGATTTGGATAAAAACAATGACAGTGGATGTGAGATATGCCAATATGAAAATCCCAAGGGATGTTGCCTTGTAATCTCACATTTGCAAGAGTCTAGGGTGTATGTAGTTAATTTATGATTAAACAGAAGGCAAACACCCTAAAGGTTACCTTATCCCCAAGGTAATCCAAGGTAGTTTCACCAACCTTTAATGTATTATCCAAGTGGAACTCCACCACAACCAAATGAGCAGTATCAATAGTGGTAGCATGCACAATCATGGGGAATGGCACCACCACGTCAAAAGTACCCTTACTATCAACCCGACCCATATGGATACTACATGCAGTAACCAATCTCTCCATGTGACTATCCTAGTCATGTTGCTCCCCAACCTCACTACCAGACCCATGAGTATTATAGAACTCCTTCTCCTAGGGGAGGTGTTCCACATCATCTAGCTACATCTCTTCCACCCTTAACTCTATTAGCACATGCTCCAGCCATGTAGGGTGAGCTTCCTACCCAATCATAGCAACGTAACACTACTAAGGCTATTAATTCTTACCCTACTATTGGTTCAAACAATTATATAAAGAAGAGACATTTCTTTAGAGCCAACAGTCCAACCAAGTCCTTATAGTCACAAGCAGCTAATTTTCCAAATGCCTCACCATCATTTGAGACTTTGGAACTCCCTTTAAACCAAAGGCCATATTTAATGCACATGGTCATGTTGACGCATGCCATTAGTGATTGGATTAAGGCTGGCCATCTTCCTAGAAAATTCTCCGATCCTGGGAGTCCTCTTATATATTTACAAATCACTAGGAATGAACTGTGCAAAGCTCTTTTGGATTCAGGTTCTAGTGTCAACTTAATCTCTCAATAAATGTACAAGGCCTGGAACCTACCTCCACTAAAAAAAACTAACATTTGTTTAGAGCTGGCTGACTAGTCCATCACTATCCCATTAGGACTAGTGGAGGACATTGTTACCACTGTTTGTGGATGGTCATATTTAGCTGACTTCCTGGTGATTCAAGTCAACAATTGTAAGGGGGACTTCATTATCATAATGGGAAGAACATGGCTAAGGAAAATTAACGCACATCTAGGAATATGTGATCTTTCGCTAGAGATATCAAAGGAAAATATGTTTGGAAAGATCAAGAAGAAGAAAGTCCCGTGCATCACATACAATGACATAGGGTGTAGTTGCGTGTAGAAATCCTGGTTTGTACAACGTTTAACATTGCCTACATGCAACTAGTGTGCACAAGCAACTAACATACAAAGATGCTTGTATGCAATACCCACAAGATAGGAAGAGACCCAATGGCTGATAGCTGACCAAGAGAGCAACTCAACTATATGCATGAAACCAACTGAGGGTTTGACTTGCGCTTACATCGATAGCATAGACACATTAGAGTAAGTCCATCACCAACTTCCAAGTCTCGACATTGAAAATATCAATTGGGGAAAGTTGGAAATCCCTGACAACTTTAAATAAGATCCTCTGGAGTTAAAAATGTTGCCCTCCGGTATGGAGTACACATTTCTTAAAAATGAAAAATTAGTAATTATTAATGCTAGGCTCGCTCCTCAACAAAAAGAGAGACTGTTAAATATGATGAACAAATGGTTAAAAGCCTTTTCTTGGTCATATCCTGAATTAACCAGAATAGACCCTAGGATATGCCAACATAGAATTTACATTGACTCCTCCATGAAGCCTCGACGACAACCATAGAGGCGATTGAACCCAAAGCTAAAGCAAGTGGTTAAAGAAGAAATTGAATAACTTCTAAAAGCTGGGTTCATCTACCCCATTGTTGATAGTGAATGGGTTAGTCCATTAGTTATTATTCCCAAAAAAGGAGGTAAATGATGGGTGTGTATAGACTTTAGGCTACTAAACATGACAACATTCAAAGACCACTTTCATTGCCATTTGTCGACCAGGTCTTAGACACCATTGCAGGGCATCGCTACTATAGTTTTCTAGATGGATACAATGGATACAACCAAATCCAAATAGCATCAGAAGACCAAGCCAAGATCAGATTCAAAAGTCCTTGGGGGACATTTGCACATAAATAGATGTTTTTTGGCTTGTGCAATGCTCCTATAATGTTTCAATGTTTGGTTCTAAGTATCTTCTAGCAGCAAATAGGAAATGGTGTGGAGGTCTTCATTGATGATTTCTCCACCTATGTAGTGAACTTTGATCAAGCCTTGGACCAATTAGAGAAAGTACTAAAGCGATGTGTTGAAACTAATTTAAGGATCAACTAGCAAAAAAGCCATTTAATGATCCAATAAGGTGTAGTATTAGGGCATAAGATTTCATAAATAGGGATGGAGGTAGACCCCGAAAAGATTAAAGTCATCCAAGGAATCATGCGCCAACCTAAAACTATAAAACACATCCAATTATTCCTTGGACACATTAGCTATTATAGGAGATCCATAGAGAAATTTTTAAGGGTTATAAAATCATTGGTTGAATTAATGAAAAAGGAAATACCTTTTGAATGGATTTGAGAATGTGAGTTAGCGTTTCAAACTTTGAAACAGAAGCTTGTAGAAAAACCTATTCTACAAGCTCTTGACTGGTCCAGACAATGCCACATCATGATTGACGTGTCCAACTATGCTTTAGGAGCCATAATTACATAATTAGATGACCAAAAATTTCCTTATTACATCCAATGTGTAAGTAGGAGTATTGCTAGTGCACAACTTAACTACACCACAACGGAAAAGGAATTAATGGCTGTGGTGTTTGCACTAGATAAGTTTAGGCACTATGTATTGGGCTATAAGGTATTTGTACATACAGACCATAGTGCAATTTGGTTCCTGCTGAATAAACCAATGGTGAGCACTCGCATCATACAATGGCTCGTAATCTTACAATAGTTTGATCTTACAATGATTGATTGTAAAGGGATCAAGAAGGTTGTTGCTGATCATTTATCTCGGTTAAGATGGGACAAAAAAGAGGATGAATATCCACTTTTTGATTGCTTTCTTGATGAATACCTCTTTGCAAGCATAGTAAATAATCAATTAACCATGGAAACAAATTGGTATAGTAGCATTCTTACCTATCTCCTTACACAACAAACACCACAAGAGTTAGATGCTAAAAAGAAACAACAGTTTCTTCATCGAGCCAAATGTTTCATGGAAATTAATGAACACGTTATAAGGTATGTCTTGATGGCTTGGTTTGATGGTGTGTTTCCAATGTAGATCAATTAAGAGTTCTCCAAGATGCACATGAAGGCTCTTGTGGGGGTCATTATGTTGAGAGACAAACAACCATTCAAATCTTGCTTGCAGGATACTATTGGCCTACATTGTTCTAGGACACTTATCATTTTGTCTAATCTTGTGAGCATTGCCAACATGATGGGGGAATGACTACAAGGATGGAGGGTCCACAATAATGGATTCAACCTTTAAAACCCTTCAACATATGGGGAATTGATTTTATAGGGTTCAATGGAAAAGCCTACATTGTTGTTGCCATTGACTATTTCACAAAATGGGAAGTAGTTGCTGTTACAGATTGTACATCATCTACCGCTGCACGATTTGTTTAACAAAAAATTGTTAACAGGTTTGGTGTGCCTCATGCACTTATTTTTGACAATGGCACACATTTTACATGTGCGATTTTTCAAAAATTGATGCAATGCTTAGGAGTTGAACACAAATTGACTGCACCATACCACCCTTAAGTGAGTGGTTAGGCCGAAGTAACCGATAGGAAGATTATGAAAATATTTATGAGAACCATTAGCAAATATAGGTGAGACTGGAGCACCAAACTGAATGATGCTCTTTGGGCATACCGCTTCACATGGAAACTCCCTATAGGCTACTCTCCCTATGAGTTAGTGTACGGAAAACTCCCAACACTTCCTATTCAAGAAGAACTCTGTACACTATCCATGGCATGTGATCTCAACCTTGAACTCAATCTAGCATAAAAAGAATGATTAATGAACCTTAACCTGCTAGATGAGAATCAATTAGTCGCCCTGTCATCTAATGAATTACACAAGGCTTTTAATAAATAATGTCATGACCTGAAAATTAGAAAAGTTAAGTACCAACTAGGAGATAAGGTTCTTTATTGGAACCCCACACATGTGCCACACCGCACTAAATTTCAAACACTGTGGGAAGGACCTTATATTATTCATGAAACTTTTCCTTTAGGATCCATGATGATTTACAAACCTGAGATCTTGGATAAGAAATTGTTCGTCAACATCCAACAAACCAAACCTTTCCATGAGCATAGAACAACCAGTATCCATACTACCTCTATTTGTGGACAACCCTAGTCACTATTTTAGATCTCTTCCCTCCAACTCAGTCGTGGGGAAGATGGCCACCAATCCTAACCATTCTAAGCCCTTAGCTCTTTTTGTATTTTTTTTACACATCTTTTCAATTTTATGCATTTTTGTTTTACACCATTGATGAGTGGTGAGATACCCCTACACTCAACCATAAGAATACGAACGTAGCATGCGCAATCCAGTCAAACTTCGCAGACTAAGTGCCTACACACCTCATGGAACACTTAAGGTTAACCATCCGTTGTCTTCCTAGACTTACTTGTAGTTGTCACAGTGTATGGTTAAGTAAGTCCGAGGTATATGATTTTTATAGTCTTTTATGTTTTTCTCCTATGTTGTTGAGGTGAAGGGTTGAGAAACTAATTACTAACTCTAACTAATGAACTAAGTCTAAATTACCTAGTGTCAGCATCCGTTCCCACTTACCGTATGCACCCTGAATCGATGCAACCGTGGCTACCAAATGCTAATCGTTGCTAGGATCACCACGCGTAACACATGTGCATGAAGTGGTCATACTAAGGCACTTAACTAGGAGGAAAGGATCGAGAAAGCTAATCTAGCCTAAGTGCGATGAGCAGCTGATTCCTTGATTATCTGTACACATCCTTAAATGCTCGTAATCAAGTCATACTCATTTTGCGTTTCTAGCCTAAGTGCGATGAGCATCCATTCCTTGATTATCTGTACACATCCTTAAATGCTTGTAATCAAGTTGTACTCATTCTACGTTTCTAGCCTAAGTGCGATGAGCATCCGTTCCTTGATTATTCATACACATCCTTAAATGCTCGTAATCCATTCGTACTCATTCCGCATTACTAAGAGAGAAAGCAATAAATAACATTAAATAAAATCCTATTCCATGCATTTCAAGGTTTATCTAGGAAGTTCATCTTTATTGCCATACACAACTTGTGTTCAGGTACAATGTTGCTCGAATAAATATCCATTCACTTTAGGACTCCTACTACGGGCACATGGAAAATATTGTATCTCTGGAGTGCTCAATCTACTAGAGTTCCCCTACTTCTAGCCTAGGATGGGGAAACAAGGGAGAGTTGCCTCTTATTTATAGATATGATGGCACACTGTGATATTGTGTATGCAACAACGCAGGGACTATGCAATATCGTGTACGTGATATCGCATGGGATGCGATATCACGAGGCCTGCGATATCGCGTAATATCGCGGCCCATGCAATATCGCGTCTCATCAACCATCGTTCACATTTTTACTATTTCTTTGTTTGATTTACTTTCATTCATCATATAATAAGTGCTCATGATGGTGGGTTGGACTATAATAATGTTGATTGCTAATGTTTGGTTTTTGCCTTTGATCTTCGATGTTGATACTAAGATATGGTTCTTTTGATAAAACAGGCAATGAGTCCACGTCATTCATTCATCGATTCAATGCTGTGGTCTCCTTTAGCTTTGGAACTATATTATGCCTTTTCCTAAATAAAATTATTAATGAATTGGTGATTGGGTATTCTTGAAACTAAGGAAGGACTCAATGGTTGAAAAGGGTATGACTTCAAGGGGATTTGATGCATTTGTGCTAGCTATTCTCTTGGGGTACTTGAATGCGTTTCATGAGTCTTATACCATTCCGCCATTGACCAAATATCAGGAAGTTGAATGAATCTAAATAAGTCTTTGCATGGTGCGGTTCTCATGCAAAAAGAAAAAAAACTAGTGGGAATTTAGAGCACACCCCTTAGACATAATAAAGAAGCATGGGCTGCAAACATTGGTTATGGCACTGGAAAGACATGTTACCCATGCCTGAAGGTTTCCTCTACCTAAAACCCTTTCTCCCTTCCTGCTTTCTTATCTTTCTCTCATTGGAATGGTGGTGACTCAATGGATGCATTCTGGTTACTTCATGAGGATGGGTTGGTTGAATGTATTGATGCGAGGTGATTGGATGTGGTTGGTGAGTCCAAACTTGGGATGAATTTTATTCAATCACCTTAACCACATAATACACAAGGTACTTTACACAACCTTGCTCTTGGGATTTCATTCCATTTCCTTCTCTCCTTCCATATTTCTTCCCATATTCCACCTCATTGCTGATTTTATGATTAGTCTACATCTTGGTTGATACATTGTTAGTCTTCAATAAACTCTTGTGGGTAGGTTCTTAACCATTGTTTTCATATGTCATTCTGAGAGCCTACGGACTCTTTGGTGTGTGGGTCTGTTAGGGCATAAAAGGCATGAACCTGCTTTGGGAAGGACCCACTGACATTTATTTTTGGTGCAATTGTTAATTTCTTTCCCTTAAACATTCTTTTCAATCAACAATTTCTTGTTTCATCCCCATCCATGACATCCATTTTATTGGCTTCACTGTTGTTTCATCTTCATTGTTCCTTTAGTTTTTCCACCCTATCGCTACTGGAGGTTCGCTCTTAGTCATGGGGGCCCTATCACAAATTTTTCCATTCGATCACCTATCTCACCCCTACACCTTGGGTAGTTATCAATTAAAAATGTCTAACCTAGTATCTTCCATACCCGCAACCTAGCCAATGCACTTATATCGAGGCAAGGTAGCAACTGCATTGTGGCTTATCTATCCTTGCTAATTCATGACTGTGTTGTGTGTATGGTGATTACATAAACAATGGACTAGGATAAGAGGAAGCACTTGGGATGGACTGGAGCTAAAGCATTTGTACAAGGAACAAGTTTGGTCATGTGGCTATGGATGAATAACAGAGCGCACATTTCTGACATCGACAATAATGCATCTTATTTTCTTTTCTCTCTCTCCTTCTCTTCAAGCTGTCGAATGTGGGTCTAGATGTCATCTATGTATAGTATTCACCACAAAGGGCATGAATAATAATGTTGTAATATGTTTGTTGATCTATTCACTAGGCACTTTGAGTCTGTTATTCCCTATCATTGTCAGTTATCATTTAGTTAATAATCCCATACCTTCCCAATATTTTGTAAGGAACTTGAGGATGAGTTTTCATTCAGTTGTGGTGGTATGATGAGTAGCAATATTGGGTACGCGATATTAGAGCCTTCAAAGTGATATCGGACATTTGATATTAGGGCTTGTCTTGTCACCTATAAATAAGAGGCAGGTGTACTTAGTTTGGCAATAGTTAGTTTATTAATCTTAGTCCCTTACCTGAACTCTTGCCTTTTTCCCTTCTCAGAGTTAGAATTAATTTTGAGTGCTCGCAGTAGGAGTCATAAAGTGAATGGATCCTTATTCGAGCATTGTGTACCTAAGCATGCCTTATGGCCGAAAATAAAGACAAACTTTGTGATAAACCTTGCAACATTCAGAATATCTTATTTAATGTTATTTACAGTTATTTAATGCTTTCCTTAGTTAATTAATGTTCTCTCTCTTACATTGTTAACTCTCCCAAGTAAGCACACTCAGTACAACCACTTTAAGCATGCATGGAACACTTGGTAACCTAGTAACAATTAGTGTTTGGTAATCCTAATGGTGTTTCACTAGTTCAGGATGTGTACAACAAGTAAGAACAGATGCTGGTGTTAGGACTAGTTAGAACATATTTGATTAGTTATATTAAATTGGTTACTTAATTAGTTTACTTCTCCCTCTATAGCACTAGGACATAAAATATAAAAATATATAAAAAATCATATACCTCAAGTTTACTTAACCATACAATTGCTCTATACAAGTAAGCTTGGGAAGACAATGATTGACTAACCCGTCTGGGTTCTGTAAAGTCGCATAAGCACTTAGTCCTTGGAATTCAATCGGATCATGCGTGTATGCTCGTATCCATATGGTTGAGCGTAGGGATACCTCATTGCTCATCAAATAGAGAATGAGAATTGATTATAAAAGTAGGGAATACTAGTAATAGGGTTAGATGATATTCCTTGTGTGACCATGACTAGTAGTTTGTAAGTTATCCAACCTATTATATTATTTGGTAGGATGGAGACTAGGATTGAGATTGAGACTAAATTAGAAATTAAATTTGAAATTTTATTCTATAAGGCTACTTTTAAGTTTTCCTCCTTGATTAGGGGTCACACATTTAAGGTCTATTTGACACCTAAAGCCAGACCTAATTGGATCTTACATAATGCAGTAGGGTCCATGAAACATAACCATGTTGACAGTTGAAGGATTTGGATCATCATCTTGGTCTTTAGGGTTAGACAATTGGATTTCAATTTTAGGTTCTTCACATCTCATATACAACTTAATTCTTTGATCATTAACTCGAAAAGTATACTCACTATCTTCTAAGATTGCGATTTTAACACTACTATTAGGATAGGCTTCAAGAACTTGATATGGACCTTCCCATTTAGAAACTAATTTCCTTGGAAACCTATGAAGCCATATATTATAAAGTAAGGCCTTATCACTCTTTTAAAAATTTTTCCTAAATATGTAAGCATCAGATGAAGTTTGGTTTACTTTTTAATAGTACATTGCTTATTAATTGCCTTGAGACATGCTTCATCATGTTCATTCAGTTGTATAAGTCATGTTTCCATATTTAAAGCCTCATCAAAGCCTATTAATTAAGCTAAGAATCTACAATGATGCTTAATTGCAATGGGTAATAAACATTATTTTCCATATACTAGTTGGTAAGAAGAGAAATTAAGGCTACGTTACCAAGATGTTCAATATGCCCATAAGGTATCATTAAGTTTTCTACCCTAGTCATTTCTTCTTCCAAATACTTCTTGGAGTAAGAGACACCATTACATTATTCTTGAATTTTTGATTTTCTTAGTAGCTAGAAACATAATAGTAGAGTGATTCATATATACTTGAGTTTTATAGCCTACAAGAGAGTGTCGAAATTTATCTAGAGCATATACTATTATTAGTAGTTCCTTTTCAGTGGTGGTATAATCAATTTGAGCATTGTCCAAACTCTTGAAAATGTAATAAATAACTTAGGTTTTCCCTTGAATAATTATCCTAATGCAGCTTATAAGGTTATATCACTAGCATCATACATTAAATCAAAGGGAATTTCCCAATTTGCAGCACTCAAAATGGGAGCTATGGTAATTTTCTCTTTAAGATTCTAAAAGGCTTTCTTGCAATCATTATTCCAATGAAATGAAAACTTTTTTTCAAGTAAATGATATAGTAGTTTATCAATTTTTAAAAATTCTTTAATAAAACACCTATAATACCCTAGATGTCCTAGAAAGGATCTAAGACTTTGAATGTAAGTTGGTGAGGGTAAGGCAATCATGACTTTTACTTTATTTTAGTCCATTTTAATGCCATCCCTAGAGATGACATAACCTAGAACTACACCTTTTGTAAGCATGATATGGCTCTTTTTCCAACTTAACTTTAGATTTTGATGAATGCATCTTTCTAACACTAATTCTAAGCTATCTAAGGTTTGATCAAAATAATTTCCAAATAATGAAAAGTCATCCATAAAAAAGCTCAACAAATTCTTCTAGAATATCAAAAAATATTGAGGTCATGGTTGGAGCATTACATAATCTAAATGACATTATTCTAAATGCAAAGGTACTAAAAGGACATATGAATGTAGTTTTATGTTGGTCTTCAGTGGCTATGGTTACTTGGTTCTAACCACTCGATCCATCTAGGAAACTGTAATGTTGATGTCCTTGTAAATGTTTACGAATTTGATCAATGTATGGTAATGAAAAATGATCTTTTCTTGTGTATTAATTTAGCTTTGTATAATCCACACATACTCACCAATTGCTATTTTTCTTAGGTGCTACAATTATAGGGCTAACCCATTCACTATCTGAGATAGGATAAATTATCCCTTCTCTTCATAGTTTAGTGATTTCTTCTTTTACAATTTGTTCCAATGTAGGGTTAAGTATCCTCGGAGGTATTCATATTGGTTTGGCTTCATCCTCTAAGTAGATATGATGCTAACATATGTTTGGAGATATTCCTTCCTTTAAATCTTCTTAAGTCCAAGCAAATGTATCCATTTTATTTATTAATGCATCTAGTAGCTTACCCTCTTATTCTATTTGTAATTTAGAATTCATGATTAAGGATTTACCCTTAGCTAAAAATATATATTTAAGGGTGGTTGGTAGTTCCTTAAGTTTGATTGCACTTTATTGTAAGGATTTTTCTAATGTTAATGTGTCAAATTCAAAATCCAATTATTGATTGATTTTTTCATGAAGTCTCTGATCTTCTTCATTAATATGGACTTTCTGTTGATTATTGAGAACCACTACTTCTTCATCCTTAGTTACCATCATCAAGGCCACTTTGTAAATCATTTTTACTTATTAACATCTTTCTAAAAAATTCTTATTAAGGTTAAAAATATTTAGATTAAATGTCATATTGGTGAAGGATAGTTGTTGTAATCTTAAGTTACAATGAATGACAACATTAGTGGTGGCTAACCAAGGTCTTCCTAGGATAATAGTAAAATAATTTGAATCATGAACCTCTAGTATGACAAAATTAGCAGGGTATAATCCATCCTTAAGCTTAATTATGATTTCCTTCACTATTCCTAAGCATGATATTGTTGTACCATTTGTCAAGGATATAGTCATGTTGGTATTCTTGATGTCTAAAATACCTAGTTGTTAAGCTAATTTAGTTGGCATGATGTTTATACTTTCGTCTAAATCTAGTAGTACATTCTAAAGGTATCTATCCTTGATGGTAATGGGGATAGTTGGAGTTCCAGGGTCCTTGTATTTTGGTGGTAGCCTCTTTTGAATAAGATTTGTTGTATAATCTGCTAAGTATACTTGTCATGGGACCTTTATCTTTCTTTTTTTGGTGCATAAAGTTTTAAGATACTCAACATAAAGAGGAGTGTCTTGGATTGCTCGATATAAGAGAATGTTAAGGTGTATGTCCTTAAAAAGTCTTTCTAGATGGTGCTCCTGATGTAGTTTCTTAGCCAACCTATTAGGATATGTTGCTGGTATATCTCATGCCTTCTTTGATGGAAGTTCAAGAGGTATTGATGATGATGATGTGGAAGTGGAGGAGGATGATGATGTTAAATATGTGTTCACTCTATTTCCTTGATCATCATCACTATCTTTGTTATGTCCATAATCTTCCTCATGTATCTTTAGGTAACTAATAATTAGTGATGGTTCGATGAATGATACTTTCTTTTTAGGATGTAGGGGTTCCTTTGTTATTTTACCACTTTGTATGGTTACTTTGTTTACTTGTTCTTTACCATTCATTTGGGAAATTGGATTAGGCTCAGGTTGAGATGATAGTTCTCTTATTTTTAAATTTTCAAATCCATGCCTAATCTCCTCTCATAGTTTACATAGTTCTCCTTCTATGTTGTTCATTCTTCTTTCTACTTGATCATAAAGAGAGGGGTTTCTAGTTTAAAGATAGTTTTAAAATGAATTAGATCTAAATTTTTCTAAAGTAAAATTTCCTTGGCCATAGGTTCTCATTCCTTTGTTTGAGTTTCGAGTTTTTTGAAACATTTTTACAAATTCTTGAATACATTCACCATAGAAAGTTAGTGCAAGGAAATTATCTAAAGTATGTTGTTGACTATTACATAAATCACAATAGAGTAGGTCTTCTCCCACTTTGGCACTACCCATTAAGAATTTTGTTGATTCATCTACCTTCTTATTTAATGCCTTAGTTTCTTCTAATGCTCCATGCATTAGATATGTCTTAGGCCATCATTTACTTTGATCAACTAAGGAATCTAAGATCTGCCATCTTGCTTCAGGTGTGATCTTTAAAATGTTTCCTCCACAAGAAAAATCTATATTTTGTCTACAATAAGGTAATAATCCTTCTACAAAAATTTGGATGAGCTGATGGGATAGAAATACATGGTTTTGGTTTTTTAAAAACAAAGCTTTGAATCTATCAAACGCTTGCTCATAATCTTTATTCTATCTTTGTGAAAAACTCATCAATTACTTTGTTAAGGAATGTAGCTTATTCTTAGATAAGATTTGTTGTAAAAACACATTTTAAAATTCCTACCATGAAGTTATAAGAACTCTAAGTATTTGTAACTAAAAATTTTCCTTATCTTTAAGAGAAAATTTGAATGCAACATTCTTTGTACAATCCTCACCATGTGGTGCCAGCATAGTAATTCTTGTTTGAAAATCCCTCAAGTGATTTACTGGGTCCTCATCATTTTTTCCTCTAAAGATGGGTAATAGATGAATATTTTTCACTTCCACATCCCTATAAAGGAGATAAACTAAAGGTCCTTGTGGAATATTTGTGGTTCTTTGATTTAATAATTCACCTATAGTTGCGCTTGGTCCTAGAGGAAATTCATTTCCTTGGTAATGAAGAAAGGATGTTATAAGTTGGATATAAAGGGTTCTGTGTAAGATATTGAAATTCCAAATGTTGAAGTGTTCATGAGAATTCCTACACCTAGAACACCTACCCATGTTTGAATTGGATGACTAAATCCAACCCCCATCATAGAAGCTAAAAATAACATTGAGGAGAAATGTCCCAAATTATTACCATGTGTGCTACTCATATTGCTAAATGGAACTTGTTTCCCTATAGGATAAGCATTAATATTTGATGAAAAACCCTGAGACACTTGGCTTTGTCCATCATTTGATCTTACATGAGGTGTCTCAAAGTGGGATTCCATTATGGCACTAAATTACACCACACTAATTTTGTGGACTCCTCTTATTTTTGTGGTATGTTGGTTGATAACTTGGTTTTAAATTTTTCTTTACTATTTTGAGTTGCTTGTGCTTTCTTAAGTTTATGTTTGTTTGAAGTAGTAGATGTTAGAGAATTTTTTTCTCAAAGAGATGAAGTTGTCTACAATATCCCTCTTGTATTTATTAGTAACTATCCTTCTCAATTGGATTCTCATAGGTCTTGGTGTTACTTTATCTTGTTGATGTTTAGTTCCAATCATTCATTATTTAATTAGCATAAAAAGGGTGGAAAATATTAAAATAAACAATAAACCTAAATTCCACACTCCACATATATTTAAATACAAATTGAAAAGGAACTAGAGATCTTAACAATCATTATACTTGTTCCTAATCAATTCATTTTCAAAAGCATATAAATAAATATTTTAAATGTAATAAAATAATTAAAATACCAAAACTTACATTTTGATAGATTTCAAAGAAAATAAATTCTATCTCTATTTTTCTTCAATCATGAAATCTATTCTAAGGGTTTAGGTACTTACTTGGATCTTCTAGATTTCACTTGATGATGTCCCCTCCATTATGAACTTGGAAATGCAAATCTCTTTGCATGTTTCCTTACCCCACACAAGGGATCTAATCTAGCTTTTGTCTAAATATGAAATTATAAACCTTACATTTGGAAGGAAACCTTTTCCTCAAAGATATTTAGATTTAAACTTCTAGATTTGCAATTTTCAGATCAACCTTTCTAAATCCAAATTTCCAAATCTAAACTTGAAGATCAAAATTGTCATATTAGAATTTTAAATTTTGATTTTTTTATATATGAAATTTTAGATCCAAAATTTCCAAATCTAAGATTTTAAATCTAATTTCTCATATTTAAATTTTTAGATCTAATGTATCACATCTAATTTTTCAAATTTAAAATTTCAAGATTTGAATATGAAAGTTTCAGATTTTATTTCTCAAATCTAAAATTTTCAAATCTAGGTTTTCTAAGAAAAATTAGAAAATTACAAGATTAAATTAAACTAGAAAAATTGAAGAAGAATAGATAAAAATCAACAATATTAATCTTCAAGAAAAATCCAATCAAATTATTTTAATGAAGAAAAACTAAGAAAAGAAAAAAGAAAATGATTAAATAGTGTAAACCATTATTCTAAATAGTTGAATACCACTTACCTTCTTTGCAATAGTGTTTGATGAAGTAGTTACTCTAATTATTAGAGCAGTTATTATTAGAGTGGTTATTTTAATTATTAGAGCGATTGTTCCTAGGTTACTCCTGGGTCTATAAATACAACACCCAGGGGCACAATTGAGAGGATGCTTTTAGGAGTCAACTAGCAAAACTCTTACAGTCTATCTATTTGAAAGTTAGAGTATTTTCCAAGTGCCTACAGTAGGAGGTCTAAGTGTGAACATGTCTTTATTCAAGTATTGATGTACTTGAGCATACCATTGTGTTGGCAATAAAGACAAGCTCTTTGATTCATCCTTGCAGCACTTGAGATTTGTTTTCTTACACATTTATATTTTATTTTATTTTATTTTATGCACTTTACATTTGTGTTATTAGTGTAGTAATTTATTTTGATCAATTAAGCCAATTGTTAAATTACACAAGCATGACATGTTCCAGCATACATGTGACACTTGGTAGCTTAGAAATAATTAGTGTTTGATAGCCCAACAGTGTTTGCATGAAGTGCAAGATGTGTCCAGGAAGTGGGAATGGTTACTTGTGTTATGCTAGATTAGACTTTGGTTTCCTTAGCAAGTAATCACTTTTATTTTTAATCACTCTTACTTTTATTTTTGTTCTAGGTGAGTAATTCCATAAAAACACAAAACAATAAAAAATCATATGCTTCAATCACACTTAACCATACAATTGCATTCCACAAGTGGGACTGGGAAGACAATGAACGAACAACATGCATACATTGTTTAGCTTTAGTATACTTAGTAATTACAGTATATGGAATTCAACTGGATTGCACATGAACACTTGTGATTCATATGGTTGGGCGTAGGGGTACCTTGCTACTCATCATTGGCACCGTTGTCAGGGATTGTATTTCTTTATGCACTAGCTAATCCTAGTGAAATCTAGTACCCTCGTTGTTCGAATCCTAAGTGTCAAATCTTATAAAAAACAAAAATTATCATTATTATCATTAAATTAAATTTTAATTGCACATTGTTTATTAACAAAAAATGTCTTCTTCTCATAGGATCCCATCTCCGCTTAGGGTAGTTCAAGTACCTCAACAATATCCAGTGGTATATGCTCATCCTGCTAAGTATGTACTAGACTTTACCTTAATCATACATCAAGATGAATCGATGTCCTGACACGACATGGAAGGAAAAACTGTGTTGCCGCCTGATCGATCTATTCTAGCAATTCTCCAATTAATGCTGGCACAACATGGGCTTCAACATCTCCATGGAGGATATGAGATGCAAGATCTTGACTCAAGGGATTATCATCCCATTGAAGTGCAAAGATTAAGGGATAGTCAGCTGGAGTATCAACATGAGCTTATGAAGGGCAAGGGGTTAAACATCTTTTCACCTTCGCTTGATCCAATTGATGAACATGACCACTTCTTTAGTGATTCTCCTCTCTTTGATTTTGTTCAAGGAGCCCTTAACCAAAATGTACAATCTACAGTTCATAATCCAGGTTCTAGTAAAAACAGATCTAATGACAAAAAATGGATCTAGAGAGGCAAGTTAGGAAAAGGTGGATAAAGGAGATCATGATTGTGATCGTGGTTGCAAGCATCAAAGGAAGGGTGATAAGCATCAACATGGAGCAAGTTTCCCTTCTTCTTCCCCTTTATCGTCATCTTCTTCTTCATTGGGTTCAGATCGTGGCCGTAGATGAAATAACCATGATGGAGGCGATTGATGGAACTAGAATAATAGAAGGGACCATTGGGACAGTTGTAATTGAAGACATGGATAATTCAGAGAGGGCCATCATCAAGAAATAAGGGCTAGTAGGAAGCATCATAGGCACCACCATCATGATGGCCTTGACAAACCTCTACTTGCTACTCGGGGCATGTTGAATATTGCATAGGTTATGAGGATTTCAACAAGGCATGCAAAGGATAGTAGAATAAAGAGACTTGATATGAACAATATCCCTTGATTCGAGGAAGGATATGATGTTGATTCACAAAACCATCTTCAGGCTTTCCAAGATGCATGTGCCTTGCATAATATTGAAAATGAATGGCAAAAGATAAAATTATTTCCAAGGTGATGAGTGGTGAGGTACCCCTACACTCAACCATACGAATACGAGTGTAACACGTGCGATTCGGTCGAACTCTACAGACTAAGTGCCTACACGCCCAATGGAACACTTAGGGTTAATCATTCGTTGTCTTCCCAGACTTACTTGTAGTTGTCACGGTGTATGGTTAAGTAAGTCTGAGGTATATGATTTTTATAGTTTTTTATGTTTTATCTCCTAAGCTATTGAGGTGAAGGGTTGAGAAATTAATTGCTAACTATAACTAATGAACTAAGTCTAAATTACCTAGCATCAGCATCCATTCCCAATTACCGTACACACCCTGAACCGATGCAACCGTGGCTACCAAACGCTAATCGTTGCTAGGATCACCACGCATAATGCACGTGCTTGAAGTGGTCGTACTGAGGCACTTAACTAGGAGGAAAGGGTTGAGAGAGAAAGCAGTAAATAACAAATAATAAATAACAGTAAATAAAATCCTAATTAGCCTATTCCATGCACTACAAGGTTTATCCAAAAAGCTCGTCTTTATTGTCGTACACAAACTTGTGTTCAGGTACAATGTTTGCTCGAATAAAGATCCGTTCACTTTGGGACTCCTACTATGGGCACATGGAAAATATTCTATCTCTGGAGGGATCAATCTGCCAGAGTTTCCCTACTGTCTAGCCTAGGATGAGAAAACAAGGGAGAGCCTCCTCTTATTTATAGATATGATGGCGCACCGTGATATTGCGTACGTGATATCGCGAGGGATGCGATATCGCGATGACCACGATATCACATCCCATCATACCTCCATGACTAAATGAAAAATCATCCTTGACTTCATTACAATAATATCGGGAAGGTATGTGATTATTGACTCAAAGGAAACTAATGGGATGACATGTGAACGGATCATCATTACAAGATAGAACAAAACTAGTGTTCTTGACAACAAGAGTGAACACCTTATTACATTGACATCAGGCCTCATGTGGTAGCTTGAGAGAAAGAGAGAGAGAAATAAGTGTTGCTGTTGCCAACTCCAAAATTGTGTCTTTCGTTATCCATTGGTAAGCGCACCATCGGTCTTGCTCCTTGCATAGCTGCTTCAGCGCTGCCCCATTCCAAGTGTTCCTTCCAGATCCGGTCCATTGTTGCATGATTGCCATCTGCACACACAACACAATCATATATTAGCAAGGGTAAATGAATCATCATGTAATTAATACCTTGCTTCGATGTAAGTCCATTGGCTAGGTTGTGGTCTGGCTGATTGAGGATCTGGAGATGTATTAGTGATGACTACTGAAGGTGTAGGGGTTAGGAAAAAATCAAAAAAATTAGGGCTAGGATAAAATCAAAAAAATTGGGCCTCATACCCCCATGACTAATCGTGAACCTCCGGTAGCGTTAGAATGGAGAAAGAAAAGGAATAAGAAAGATGGATAAAAAGGGAAAACTATGACATTAATGAAATGGATGTCGAGATGGAAATGAACAAAATAAAAATAATTGCAAAAATGTTAGGGAAAAGAAGTTAATTGGTGCACCAAATAGGAATGTCAGTGGGTCCTTCCCAAAGCAGGCTCATGCCCTTAATGCCCTGACAAACCCACATTCAAAGAGTCCGTAGGCTCTGGGAATGTCCTTTGGAATAAGAGTTAAAGACTTAACCGTAAGAGTTTACCAAAAAGAACATGATGTATCTACCAAAATATACACTAATGATACAACCAGCAATGGGGTGAACAGTGGAGAGAAGGGTAGAGATAAGAGAATGGAATGGAATCCCAAGAACAAGGTGGTGTACAGCCCCTTGTGTGTTTCATGATTAATGTAACTTGGAAAATCTCATTCCAACTCCAACCTCAAACCAACCACATTCAGTGACTTCGCATCAATGCATTCGGCTAAGCCATCCACTTGAGTAACAAAAATGCATCTCCAAAGAGCCACCACCATTCCGACAAAATAAAAGAGGAGAGAATGGGAAGCGAGAAGGGCCTTAGTTAGAGGGAACATTTTTGGTTCCATAACCAGTGCTTATAGTCCAAGTTTATTTCTTCTAAGGGATGCGCTTTGAATTCTCACTTTTTCTTTTCATTTCTCTCTTTTTTTTGTGTGTTTTTATGCGTGAGAACCACACCATGCAAAGACTTCTTATTTTTATTGACTCAGCTTCCGATAATTGGGTAACGGCAAAGCAGCAAGAAAACTCAAGAAGAAAACATCCAAGCACCCAAGAGAATGGCCAACAAAAATGCATCAAGTTCCCTTGAAGTCACACCCTT